>JAAIXJ010000318.1:43134-75572 GCA_013403705.1 Heliconius hermathena | reverse complement strand
CCATTCGAGGAGATAAAATATATTTAATTAAATTTATATTTCCATTTCGTCGCTCTGGTGTCGAGGTTAAGCACGGCGTTGAGTTCTGCCACTCCACACGCAATGCCTCCAGAATTCGGCAGAAAGTGGGGAATGGAGTGTCTTAACACTAGGTTCCCTCTGCCTAACCTGCTGTGTGCGGGATACAGCGTGAAGCTGATTAAAATAAAACGAATACTAAATATTTAAGGGCAGATTATCAAAATACAAACAAAAAAAGGATTTAAATCGGTTAAGCCGTTTCTGAGATTATCGTGAACAAACGCACAGACAAACAGACCAACTAATGCTATTACATCGTTAAATGTAACATCTTTCATGTACAGGCACCGATGAGTTAGGATTTTATTGTAAGTATCGATAAGTTGTGTTTTTATTTCAAACATTCAATTAAAGATTCTTATGGGAGGTACGAAAATGCGACCTAAAGTTTTAATAACTTTCTCACTAAAAATCTTCATTGCGTTGCAAGCATACATTATAGGTATATCAAAACACGAACATAATTCAGTGTGTTAATTAAATAATTCTGTGGTTTAAGCGGGCGAAGCCGCGAGCGGGTCGCTAGTATACATATAAATTTGTATAATATTTGTATAGTAAGATATTTTTAGGCAATAACAATGTAAGTGCTTATAACGTCAAATCTCTTAAAATTTATTAATATTGACTTAATATATATTTTTTTATTTAAAATATGTTTTTGTCAGTTTTTTAAAAGCGCTGCTTTTAATTACGTCACGTACACATAGCGTGACAAAATATACAATTTAGTATTTTAAAAGTAGGTTATCTGCCTATCCCGAAAGTATAGGCGACGTAGTACAATATATAACGAAATAGGATATAGAGTATAATAAATTTAACCACTCCCCTAAAAAGAACTAGAAACTATTAAAGACATTTTTTCAGCTTCACGCACACAGCATGGTAGGCCGATGGAATCTAGTGTTAAGACACCTCGTACTCCACTTTCCGCCGAATTCTGGAAGCACTGTAAGTCGCAGAAAGTTTAACGCCGCGCCGCGCGGGTTTCCTCGAGTGGGAATCGAATACATAACGTGTTGTACACAATCGCATGCTGGCCTTTGCACCATAGTTGACTTTGATATACTTATATAATATAACGTTAATCGATAGATTTCGAGTGTGTTACCCACTATGCCTACAGCCACAGTTACCTCGGGCTTTTGGAATGTCATTTGCCGAACAGAATTCATATTTATTCCCATTTAATCTTGCAGGTGAAGCCGCAGGTCAAAGCAAGTAAAATATAAGCGTTAAGCGCATTAGACCGTAAACTATTCTGACGGGGCGCCCAATCCTTAGGTGACGGTTTAAGTGATTTTATTACTTCAAAAAGAATTTTTTGTACTAAAATATTATTTAAGGTTATTTATTAAAATAAGATAAATAAACCAGCTTTACGACGTATCCTGCACGCAACAGGGTAGGCAGAACCTAGTGTTAAGACACTCCGTTTACCACTTTCCGCCGAGTTCTTGAGGTATTGCGTGTTGTGTGGCGGAACTGAACGCCACGCTTTTGCCTCGACACCAGAGCGAAGAAATAAAAATATAAATGTAAATAAATATTTCATTTCCAAGAGTGGGGAGCGAACCCACAACTAGTCGATTTTACAGTCACACTTTGTGCCCCTGCGCTACGACTGGCCTCAATAGTTTATTTGTGATATGATATAAAGTGTTTGTGTAGGTTACTTGTTTGAATATTACATGATTTTTTAGAGATACTTACTTATAGAATCACTATGTTGCCAGTCTGTCCGTCTGTCAAGACTATTTATTCCAAGATCACGTGGTATCAAATTGAAATTTATTTCAAATATTCAAGCCTACGGTAGGGACCTGGAAGGAAGGATAAAAATAAGCTACTAAGTCAACGCAATGGAAAGATACAAAATGAATAAATACACCGGCAAACTTACGTTTCTCAATTTTTATAAGTTATACTTCCCATTGATCTAAAACCCTGATATTGGTACAGGCCACTAGGTGGGTGAGTTTGATTCGCACTTGAAGCCTACTTAGAAAGCCCAGTATTAGGTCCCCCCGTTCACTATTTTCTGCCTAATACCAAGCAAAGCAAGGAAATAAAAATAATTAATTACCCCGAGCGAGAATTGAACTCATAACCATCGCGTTACGTAACGTAACATTCAGACGTTGTGCCGCTGCGCCACGATGCGTCTGCCTCTTATCATTTTACAAAAGACTTTATATAACTTGAAGCATCAAATTACTTTTCATAAGTCCTTTGTTTGAAAAAAGTATAATGTAACGGAACCAATAGCAGAAAGTGCTTTGAGCGATTTACTTGGATTTTTCTCGTTCCTACGATTTTTCACGATTTATTAAGAAAAATGTCGTCGAAGCTCAGTTAGAAATGTACTATTCTATAAAAGAGTAGTGGCTTTGATTTTTAATCAGGGTAATGTATATATTTTTGCTATCTCTGTCTAATGTTGTCTTCAATCACTTAAAAAAACTTAAAAATTAATCTAATAGCTTATTAATTTTATTTATGCTCGTTCTTTTATATGAATAAACTATTGATGCATGATGGGTTCCGCACGTCAAAAGAAAAAACGGAACCTTTTTAGGATCACTTTTTTTGTTAATTGGTCAAGACTATTTATCTTGCGATCGTTGATTTTAAATTAATATCGAATATCTAGGTTTACTGTCTCTATGTCTGACTAAGGCTCTAAGTTCTAAAGTCCTAAATTTCTAAGTTAATTTCATACAATTTTTGCTTCATTTTGTATGAAATTCGACGTAATCAAAACGTATAAGGTAGTCACTTCTCTTAGATCTACAGTCATAATATGTGACAGAGAAGTAAAATTTTATATTATAGGTAATTAATTATAAAAAAAAAATAAAAAATGATATTCTCTTTTTATTACATAGAAATTGAACCCAGAGCAAATGTGCACTAGCGCCAGAGCTTCTTCATAAATTTCTCCCTTAAATTTCTAATCTTTTCAAAAAAAGTAACCAATTATTTGCTAGTCTAACTCGTATAAGATGGGTTCTGTAGTAGCAAGCTTAGGCGAGGGCTAAATAACTAACTGATTACCTAAACCTAATTATACCTTTTACAGGGCATGCAGAGGAAATACATTATGTTAAGATACTCTGTTCTTTACTTTGTCTATATTCGTGACATTTGACATATTGGGTATAGAGTGACGCACCTCAACTCTGCACTTTATACACCAACTCAGCTTCACGCTGTATCCCGCACACCGCAGGATAGGCAAAGTGAACATAGTGCTAAGATTAAATGTAGACGTTCTGCACTTTTCGCCGAATTTTTCAAGGTATTCCGAGTTGAGTGGCGGAACTCAACGTCGGGCTTTTGCCTTGGTGCCAGAGTGAAAAGATGAAAATATTAATAAATAATAATCCATCCATCCTCTAGTGGGAATCCACAACTGTTGCGTTACAATGACACTCTTGTGCCCCTATGTCACGACGGTCTCCATCGGCTTTAACCACCAGAAACGGAAAATTAAAAAAAATGTAATATAAAATAGAATCATGCCACTTTGTGGAAATCGAATCGACTTCGGACGACCTCCAATAAATAAATTTATATTCCAAAATATTTCATTACTGGCGTTTTTCGAAAATGTCTTATATCTCAAAAATATATAGGAGGCCGGTCGTGGCGCAGCGGCACGAGGTGTGACTGCAAAACCGACTGGTTGTGGGTTCGATCCCCACTCGAGGAGATGAAATATTTACTTAAATTTATATTTCCATTTCTTCGCTCTGGTGTCGAGGTTAAGCGCGGCGTTGAGTTCTGCCACTCAACACGCAATGCCTCCAGAATTCGGCAGAAAGTGGGGAACGGAGTGTCTTAACACTAGGTTCCCTCTGCCTACCCTGCTGTGTGCGGGATACAGCGTGAAGCTAATTTAATTTAATTTAATTTTTTATATAGGAATATACAAGAGTTCCGTTTTTATCATTTGGAACTCGGACTTCGGAACCCAAACAACAAGCCAAATTTTATCAAAGTATTTGGTACTTGAAATAAAATCTATACAAACATTACCATTAACTTTTCAATAAAAACTCGTTCCGATCAAGAATTTCAATTTCTTTTAATGGTATACATCCCAGATCAGTTTTAGCATAAAAATGCAGATTTCACATTTCTATTTCATTTGCCAATTGCGGCGTCGCTCTGATTTTAATAACATTAGCATATATTTTAATGATGGAAAATATATATATTTTTGAAATTTTTCCTTTCCTTTCTGGGTGTCTTTTTGTATAATTTATTAAGTTAAAGTTATATTTCTTGAATTTTTCCTCATTTTCTTGCTTTAGTATTATATAATAAACAGAAATTATTTTTTCGGCTTAGAGTGTAAACCTACTAAATCCGTTTGTCCGTTGTCCGCTCTGTCGTATATGTATATTTTCTGTCCATTTAAAAGTGTTAAAAAGCTATCAAAATTACGAACGTTCATTTAATGTCGTATAGTAAATAATAATTTTTCGCTATTGTAAAAATCTTCTGATAGTATACGTATACTTATAGTGTTTTAAAATGTTTTTTGTATCTCGTTACTAACGCTATAACGTAAGTAATAAGTAATGAAAACTAAATATATTTAGTTTTCATTTCTCCGCCCTGTAATTCAAAGCGCGGTATCGAATTCCGCCACAAAACACGCAGTCATCAAAACTTGAACGGAGAGTGATGTACGAAATGTTTGAACACTAGATTACCTCAGTCTATCTCGTTAAAAAAGCGGGAAAAAGCGTGAAGTTGCTGCTTTAGTACTTATTTATATGTTATTACTCGCAACTTTGTTTTCATGCACTTTACGACCGTAAAGCGTAAAACTCGTTTTTCTCGTTCCCGTAGGATTTTCAGGGAATTTATTAGTGCTCCCCCATACTCCCCAAGGAACCTACATGATTCATGGTTCAGCTCTTTACTCTGTGGCTGTGCGTTTTATGTCAGTCACTCAGTGATATAGGAGTATTATACTCGTAGATACAGAATAAAAAGTCTACGACGAATTTTGTCAAAATTTTGTGTGCCTTCCTGTAATAATAATATTTTATTTATCCGACTGAAGCCCAAAAGAAGAGTTATGTTTGTAGCTCGTATGTATGTATATATTTCTCCGTGTCCGTGCGATCAGATTTTTTATTTCTTTTAAGTCACTTGTTAGCTTCACAATATATCCCGCATATAGAAGGACCTCTGGTTACAGCGGGAACCTACTGTTAAGATTTCATTCACCACGAAAAGTGAAGAAAGGAGTGTCTTGACACAAAGTTTATTTTATCGTCTCCGCTTAATTTTTAATATAAAATATGCATAAGATTTGACCAAAAGTGTTTATGTTTGTCCACAAATTAATCGAAAACCTAAATTTATATTGAGATTATCTTTTTTTGATTTAAATGAGATATATTCCAACTTAGATAACATTCCAAGTTTCATCAAAATCACAACTGTCGTGTTTATAGACAAATGTCTCTACTGTATTAAAAATCAGTTTACATCTATTAAATTTTATAACTGACACAGCTCTGGCTATATCTAGCTCTTGGACCATAATTTTTCATACGATATCACACCTATATGATGTCAATATTATTTATACACCCTGACTAGCGGAACTGTACAATGTTAATCATTATATTTGATGTCAGCAATTTGTTGTGTTGGACATGACCCAACTATATCTGGCCTTGTGCCACTATCGAGAGTTTTATCAAATCTTTTATATATACTATATTATGGGAAACTATCACTGATAACGGTTATCTATTATTATAATATATATTATAATGTATAACTTATCGGTTATCTATTATTATAATATATATTCAGGTATATGTATGTTTTAGAAATAGTAGAGGTTTCCACTAAGGTTAGTTATTTTTTTTTGGTTTTAGAGGATGAATAAGATTATTATCTTTTTTTTAGTCGGTTGTGGGTTCGATCCTAACTCGGGAGAATGAATTATTTTTATTTCGTTACTCATCACTAATCATCTTACCACAAGAGAAAAAAAATCACGATACACAGAAAATGAAGAACAGAGTGTTTTAACACTTAGCAATCTTTGCTTACCTATTTATTTACGGGATGCAACTAATAAAAGACATTTATTAAAATACAATTGTAAATCCAAAACCGAGACAACCTTTTTATTTTTATAACTAACACTGCCCTCGCTACATTTTCCATACTATGATCCTTAAAAGCATTGCATTCTACGTAGTCTACGTAGTCTACGTAGTTTACGTAGCAGCGCTACGCGAAACACATTTGTTTAAACAAGCATGCTTAATCTGTTCAGTGGTCCGCGATGATAACCGGAACCAGCCATTTGTCACAGGATATCCGAGTCTCCAACAATGCTTGCTCTCGATCTAGATATAAATGTATGTATGTATGTTTGTGTTTACTGCTGTTATTTATCTTGTGAACAATTGATGTATGAAAACTTACATGTACAATTTATTGTGGGGGAAATTACTTTTATAATTTATTTGTTATTTTTTTTTCTATTTTATGGTCATGCTTTTTAGAGTAGGTAGAAATAATCTACTGTATAGACGACCCCGTGGAATTCAACGCCGCGTTATGTCTACCAGAAGGACGCAATGAAATTTATTAATATATAAAGCATTCCCTTCAAGTGAGGATCAAATGACACAAGCGTGCTACTGTAAACACGACAAATTGTGCGTTTCATTCCCACTCAAAGAAATTCGCTTAACACGTAATACCTCTAAAATTCAGCGGAAAGTGAAAACGGAGTCTCTTAACACTAGATTTTCAGGTTCCCTTGGTCTACCCTGCTATGTGAGGGATAAATCACGAAACAACAATAAAAATATCACGTTGATAGACAGACGCTGTCCCAGTGCTCCACTACGGCTTTAAAATCTGATTTACTGCAAAATCTGTATAACATACTCTCATGATCGATTTCCGCCTTTGTAAGACTTCCGTTTATTTTTGAGAACGAAACCCCTTAATAAACGAACCCTTGGGTTGGCAATGAAAACAAAAAAGTCTTTATTATTTCTTGTATAAATAATAGTGTTTATAGTTTCTATTCTTATTTTACTATATTTCTATTCTATTCTTATAATAACATAATGTTTATAAATCTAACTATTATTGATATTACAACATATTTTATATAAAAGTTTCTGTTGATCTACAAGAAATTATTTTGAACGAAGGCCTCCTCCAAAAGATACCATGATTATCTGTCCTGGGCAACTTGACTCCAGCTTGGAACTGAACCCACTATCCGTGTATAAAGCAACCAGCTAGCTGAAAACCAGTGATAATTTTTTTTTGATTATTTTACCATCCTTCATTTAAAGTTATTTGACACTACGTAGTTATAGTTTTCAACTTTAACTATATAAGTAAAGAAGAAGCAACAAGAGACAAAGGCATCAATTGTTATGAACTTTTAGTCACCGGAGTATTCTCAGACGGGTCTACCCTTTGAGTTAAGTTACCTTTGATAAAATACTTTTGAATAATAATATTGTATCAAATAATATTATATCAAAGCTCTCGTGTCGAGGCAAATCGCGGCGTTGAGTTCCGCTACTCAATACGCTCATACCACCAGAACTCAGAAAATGGGTCTAAACACTAGGTTCTCTCTACCTACCCTGCTGGGTGTGGGATACAGCGTGAAGCTGGTTTCTAGTTATAAGATAAAGTGCGGCATTGAGTTCCGCTGCTCAACAGGCAATGTCTCAAAAATGAAACGGTGCATGGGAGTCTTTAAAGTAGGTTTCCTCTGATAATCCTGCCCTACATTACACAGGATACAACGTGGAATTAAAATAAAATATACATAATTTAAGAAGATAATAAAAAATCCTATAGTATCTTTAGACTACATTCCATTCTAAATTCTCCCCACATTCCATATTTCTATATACAGACAGTAAATAAATATTTTATTGTCACTATATAATTATATAGCTTGGACATCCTAGTTCCTAAATTCCAGATATTCTGTACACGTATGGCTAAAGATTTTCTACCGTGTTGAGTATGCGTGCTTGCAATTTAATAGAAATATCCTCTCCATTGAATCGTGTTATGGCGTTCTTTACATAAAATCTAGATTTAAGCAGCTTCACGCTTTTTCACGTAGCAACTTAGGCAGAGAAAATCTAGTGACAAGGCACTCCGATCTCCGCTTTCTGAATCCAGACACTGAATTTGAGCTGTGTTGAATGGTAAACTTTAACGAAATAAACGCGGCAATGTTGTCGGTTCTAATAGAATTAAATATGTAAAGTTAATGTTAACGAAAAACTAGTCTTAAGAAATTCGTTTCCAATTAATACACTTCCGTTCCCTACTTTCCGCCGAATTATTGAGGCATTGGATCAATATCCAATCCGAATTAATGAGGCATTGGATCAATATCCAAGTGGCGGAGGTCAACGCCGTCATACATACATCATATAAAATTACGACAGCTTAACTTAAAGCCATGTGTGAAATAGAAAGCTGAGATGAGTGAAATAATATTCTGTACTTTCTTGACGAAATTAAAAGAAATATCCAGTCACGTTATTTATTAGAAGTTCTGATATCCATTTTTGAATTTTCATCCTGTACAGAGTTTAGTATTAATTTTCCTGGACTTTTGTAGGGAAGTACAATTGGATCAAAGAGAACTATACGCTTGACAGCAAGAAAGAGACGGACATTTACTCATCTAATTGGGAGAATTTTTTGATTGGGAGTTTTTAAAATTTCCGACTTAAATTTTAAATTTTTTTCTTTAACATTTACTTATAAAACATAGATTATAACGTACTTATTTAGAAAACGTATAAAAATTTGAACACAGCGGGACTCGAACCCGCGCCTCCTGGAAACCGACCAGGTTTCCAGGAGGCGCGGGTTCGAGTCCCGCTGCGTTCAAATTTTTATACGTTTTCTAAATAAGTATTTTTCTTTCCTAAGTATGGAATAACACTTTAAAAAAATGTTTAAAAATAGATTATAACGTTTTTTAAAAATTAGAAAATCATCATGGCACAGGATCTGCATTTAAACGCGATGGTCGCGTGTTGATTTCAAGCCTGATATCCTATCAAAACAAATTACAGCGTTAAGTTCCGTCGTTTCACACACAATGTCTCCAATTCCGGTTGAGAGAGAATGGAACCTACCCTGCTATGTGCGGCTTATAATATGAAGCTGACAAAAAAGTTACGTTTCACAAAGTTTTATTAAAATTTACTACAAGTGACGTAAATATTTAACAGTATTTTGCAATTAATTAATTGAATTATAAATTTCAATTCAGTTTATGTTATGCTTTAATTTTATATGGAATTCAATTAACTACTTACGATTATTTAATATAATAAATGCTATCGACCTTTTTATATTTGACTAGCGACCCGCTCGCGGCTTCGCCCGCTTGAACTACATAAACATTTGCTATTTAATCTGAATTATTTTCGTTTTCTAATACCATTATTATTATTATTATCATTTTAATGTTGGCAAAAACCAAAAGCAAACAAAAAAAAACAGTAAATGTTAAGGGAAGTTTACCAAAATATAATAGTGATAATTGTAGATTTGAGACTATGAATTGTTATTTTTTTACTTATTTAGAAAAAAAAGATAAAAAAATAATCAAGTATGGAATAACACATATAAGTAATAAGTGTGGAATAACACTTTAAAAATGTTTAAAATGTTATTTTTTTGTCTGATAAAACTCAACACGCAATGCCTCCCGAATTTGACAGATAGATTGGTAATGTCTTAATGGGAACGAAGTGCTTTAACACTAGATGCCTAGGCTCCCTCTGCCTACCCTACTACGTTTATCTACAATACAGCGCGAAGATGGAAAAAATGTAAAGAAAATATATTCTATTAGGTACTATTTTTTTCATCATCTTAGATATAAATAAAAGCCACTATTAAGTGTTGCAAGTTCCATACTTGAGGTGATTTCTATAAATAATCTTCGCCTACTCCGTATTGATTTTCTTTCTAAAAAAGATAAATTTCGGCGTTGAGTTCCGCCACTCTATACGCAATCTCTCACATTACTCTCGCGTTCCCTCTGTTTACCTATACAGAGGGAACCATTACACATTGAGTGGCGGAACTCAACATTACGCTTTGGTTAAAAAAGGAAACGAAAATAAGTAAGACACATGTTTTTAATTCATAAAATCATTCGTCCGACAAAATTTGAACCCACAACTATCACTCATATAATGTATAGCTCCACGCTGTACCACGCACAGGAGGGTAGCCAGAGGGAACATAGTGATAAGACACTTCGTTCTCCACTTTTCATATTGAGTGGCGGAACTTAACGCCGGGATTTTTGCCTTGATGCCAAAGCGAAGAAATGAAAATATTAAGAAATAATAATTTATTCCCTCGAGTGGGGATCGAACCCACAACCGTCGCGTTTTAGTCACACCCTTGTGCCCCTGGGCCACAATCTAAATATTATTTAAAGTTATTAATTCATTTTTATTATTAACAAGCTTAGAATATTTTTTATTATTTCTATATATTCAAAATAAATTCTACGCATTGAGTTTAGTAGGAACCATGAGTTGTGAATATAAATAGCGGCCTTTTATATCGAGGTCGTGTAATCCCGGCCTTTAGAGACCGAAGGCACAAACTAAAAAATGTTGACAGCGCATCCAGATTCTTTATAAAGTAATATAATAATGTTCATGTTCGCTTCACGCTGTATCCCGCGTATAGAAAGGCAGGCAATGCATCCAGAATTCCACGGAAAGTAGGGAATGGAAGTATCTTAATGTGAATGGAGTATACAAGGTTCCCAGGTTCCTTGTGCCTACCCTGTTATGCGCGAGATAGAGCGTGACTATATTAAAAAGAAAAAATATAAGAATTTCGACATAGCTCGATAGCTTATATCTTAGTAGATACGTAGATTCTGACCTATCTTTCGTAATGCAGCGCTTCCCTGGTTCTCCAGAGATGCTGGCTTAAGTCCCGCTTGATTATTTTCTTAACCTTTTTTATTTATTCTTAGTTTCACTGTTAACTAAAAATATCTTAATTTACAACGAGAGAGCTTCCATACAAGATAAGCTGGGGCTATTATGGATACGATCGATCGAATGCCATCGGTTAATTTGTTCCCCGCCTATTAGGGATTATGTTAACTTCTCTACCAAACTAATCTGGAGTGATATTAGTGTGATATTAGTATGGGAATATACAATTACGCCAAATATATATTGCAATTATAGTACAGACGAATGGCTTAATGTATAAATTTAAATAATGTTTCTTTAATTTTTTGGACAAAATGCGGTGTTAAACGCCGCTTTCTTATTTTTTTTTTCATCTTCACACTGTAACTCTAACGAATCTAACAGGTCATGGAGAAATCTAATGTTAAGACAATCTGTTCTTTATATTCCCGTTAGGGAATCGAACCCATAACCAAATTGCTTACTATCGTCCATTTTAGTTTTCATACACTCTAAAATATATGATAATATTTATCTATAGTATTGATTTTTCCTTAAAATATGACTTATATCTAATTTGAACTTTAATATATAAGACCATTCTCTAGCTATAATATTCTCTAGCTATAATATATAAAATTAATATTTATGGCGATATTGCTAGAGAATAATTCATTTTTCCAAAGTTACTGCAAGAAAGTTCTACGATAACTTTTCTGTAGTTGCCCCTGAGACGATGTAGCGTCTGTCCAATATAAACGAAAACTAATGTTTCATCTATATACAGAAATAAATGGTACAATCTAAATATATAATAAAATTATAACTGATCGCTGTCTGGCATGGAAGATATATGAGAAAATCCTTGATTGTGGGCGTTGAAAAACAATAATTTTAAAAAATTTAGTCTTTGTCAATTTGTCTGTTTGTATGTTGGTTTGTGCACGCTAATCTTACAAACGACTTAACTGATTTAAATACTTAAGACTAACTTCCCATAATATTAAGTGTTTGTTTTACTTAAATCGGTTCACAATTGAGGTCAGTCAAGGCGCAGGGGCACAAAGTGTGACTGTAAAACGACTGGTTGTGGGTTCGATCCCCACTCGAGGACACGAAATATTTACTTAAATTTATATTTCCATTTCTTCGCTCTGGTGTTGAGGCAAAGCGCGGAGTTGAGTTCTACCACTCAACACGCAGTGCCTCCAGAATCCGGCAGAAAATGGAGAACGGAATTTCTTAACATTAGATTCCCTCTGCCTACCCTGCTGAGTGCAGGATACAGCGTGAAGCTGGTTCATAAATAAAAAGTATATATAAATATAAAGAATTTCGACATATTTGCTACAAAATAATTATAAATTTCTAGTGGACGAAACCGTGAGCGAATCGCTATCTATATAAAACTATTCCTATTCTCTTGGCTGATATACAACGAAGAGGCGAAACCACTGAACTAAGAATGTTGATATTTAGCATGTAGGTAGGTTAGTTATTAAGCTGCCCTCAACTCTGAGATCAATCTTAATATATAAATCTTGGGATGTCGTTTTAATAATCTATGAATGAAAACGGCATCTCAAGATCGATCTTAGATTTGAGAGACGTTTATAAATAAAGGGCCTAAAAGAGATCCACCACTAATCTACGAAAAATATCACCTGCCTACTCTACAATATAGTCGGAGTGATTAGAAACAAACTAAATTAAAAATCAAAATCGATTTCCAACATAATATCTGACCAAATCACACGAAATAATATCGATTTAATGAATCGAATGATCACCACCTCTAACCGAGTGTTAACTCATTAGGCATAGCTGTTATCCAACAGCCAGCATCATATTGCGAAATAATACGTGTAATATTCTATGTACATAGTTAATTTGAAATCGTATAGTTCGTTTGGAAAATTACATTCTCTTACTGTGTTTTACATAAATTATGTATGACAGCTTTTGTTATTCTATTTGGATTTATTTTCTTTAGGCTTCAGGCTGTATCCTGCATAATATACCAGGGTAGACAGAAGGAACTTAGTGTCAAGACACTGTGTTCTCTAAGCCTCGCCAAAGATCTGGATTTAATGTCACGCTTTGTTAGCTATCTTACTGGATACGATAGTCTCAATGTAGAATATACAAGGTGGAAGCGTCAGCGCTCCTTTTACGGGAACAACATATAGGATAAAATATTTTAAAGTTTAAACTCATTCCTAAAGGAATTAATCAAGATATCTCATCAGTTTAGACGTAGGATTTTTTTTCATTTTACGATGTTTATCCATACCTGTATTTCGTGTGATGCAGTTACGCATAGATACCAATAACGTAAACACATAGTACTACAAAAATACTACTAAAGGTTGAACAACTTTGAGCTTTGCCACCAATACCTACGACTCGATATCGACGGTGTCCCTTTGATAAGTAGGTTTGGTTTGGTTTGGTTCTTTAATTATAGCGTTTCGAGCGTGCCAGTTGAGCACATATCACTTCACCAATGTCACGTTGTATGGAGAAAACACGTAGGAGGTTGTACGGTAAAGAGATAATCACACAATAGGAGAATGAATGTAAAAAAAAAGAATCCTGTTAAAAATTGCCTTCACCTAAAAAAAAAGACAACATCAATATATACATAATATACATAAGACAGTGTTAGTAATAAGAAATATTTAATACAAAGGTGTTAGCTTACAATTTAATATTGCTATATCTAATATATTTACATTAAAATTTACAAAGAGCACTAAACACAAACAAATTGATAAGTACACGTCTGCGTGCGTTATTTTTGTCAAATGGCGTCTTATTTTACAAAGATAAATTTATTACTTATTTTGTTTAAAACACTTTTTTATTTTTGGGGAAAAAAAATAGTTGTATTAGGCTTTTATATAGATTAAAACTGTGGCTTCATTTAAAGTGGTGCCGACAAAAACACTCTGTATATATCCGTCTTATCAAACACACAGGTGCACAATCGTGTGACATGTAATCGTGCGCGACGGTTGTGGGCTCGAACGCCACTGGGGGCAATGAAATATTTAATGTTTTGATTTTTTCGTTCCGGTACCGAAGCAAAATGCAGTATTGATATTCACCACTCAGTAGGGGCAACTCAAAGAGTATTTTAACACTAGGTTCCTAAGTTCCCTCTCCCTACCTATGCTACGTCGTTTAGGTTAAAAACAAACAAGAAAAAGAAAGTATTTCAAAATCTTCTTCTTTTCCTGCTGATTACACTAGGCGCAGCGTTAAGATCCACCATTTTACACAAAATCATGTATAGATTGCCATACAATATTATTCCCTCTACCAACATCCCTCTATAAATTACGGAAGTTAATTGCAAAACTGTTAATCAAGTCAAAAACGAACGTCAGATCGTAATTCTCATTATTGATGTTGACTTTTGCTGTTATTCTGTTTATTTGTTGTATACTCTACCTCTCTCCACCATATATTGAACCAAAGCTTCGTTTTTGAGTAAATATTTCATATACGCTTTTTAATATTTTGCCAAGTTATTAATAGTATACACAGTCCGTTGTGGCGCAGTGTTGTATTATAAACGTGACGGTTGGGGATTTGAATTTTAATTTTGAGGAATGAGTTATTTTCACTTCCTCGCTCTTATCAGCTTCACGCTGTATCCCGCACACAGCAGGCTAGGTAGAGGAAACCTAGTGTTAAGACACTCCGTTCCTCACTTTCCGTTGAAATTTGGAGGAACGGCGGAAGTCAACGCTGTTCTTTGCCTCGACACCAGAGCGAAGAAATGGAAATATAAATTTAAATAAATATTTAATTTCCTCGAGTGGAGATGGAACCTACAACCGTCGCGTTACAGTCACACCCTTGTGCCTCTAGGCCATGACGGCCTCGCTCTGATAACACGATAAAACGCAGTGTTAAGGTCCGCCATTCAATGCGTAAAGGTTTTCTTTGATTTTTTTAGTTATTCTTCAAGTGTCAGTCGACCAGAGGTAAACTAGAGTTAAGATTCCTCCTCACCCAATTTCCACCCAAATTAAAAAAAAATGTATATAATTAATTTCGAAAACATATGAAGAAATATCGTAGCTGAATTTGAACCTCTGCTCAATTTTAATATGTTTTCTAAATAAATATTTATCTTTCCTGAGTATGTAATAACACTTTAAAATGCTAAAAGTACGTAGATTATTTATTCTCCTGCGTAGGAATTGAACCCACAACCGTCAGGCTTACAGTCAAACGCAGTGCCGCTGCGACACGATCTTCACTATGAATACTATCATAAAAACTATATTTTTATATTACTATTAGAATTGGGTCCCGATTGCAATGAAATTTTGTTAATAAAATAATAAAGGAAAACTATCAAAACCAAATTTGCATGAAAAATTTAAACACTTTTTAACATGTATGTGTCTTGTCCCAGTTTTACCCGCATACACAGTAAACGAAAACGAATCAACATTTTAAATAAATTTAAAACATTTTAAATAAATTTAAAACATTTTAAATAAATTTAAAACATTTTAAATAAATTTAAACCATTTTAAATAAATTTAAAACATTTTAAATTAATTTAAAATGTTTATTCGTTTTTAATATGATCTTTCTTTTCGTATAAAATAGTTTATATTATTTACTGGTTGAGATACTATTTTAAATCTCTACTAAAATCGCTTCAACGTTTTAACCATAAAAGAAAAACGGAGTTACTAACAGTGTTACATGCACGTAGGGTGAATGAATATTGATAGGGTGCTCGAAAAAATGAGAATGTTCTACGTCGAATTTGCCACAGGTAGTTCAGCGTAATAGAAACATTGGGTCATCTTTAATTTTCTTTTTAATTTTAACATCACGGTTATGAGTTTTCATTTCCTCGTTCTGATAACAAGATAAAGCGCGGCGTAGAGCTCCGCCACTTAACACGCAATGTTTGTAAAATTAGGCGGAAAATGGAGAAAGGAGTGTCTTAATGCTAAGTTCCTTTTGCCTATGTAGGGTAGGTTAAAGTATGTGCTGGATACAGTGTAATGCTAAAAACCGCAGAAAATGAGGTCACGAGACTTTTCAGTAAAAATTGTACTGTACGATTCAAAGCTTTTTTGGTGTCAAAGCTAACATGAATCTATTTTTACTAGATCTTTTGACGTAGACGACGACAAAGTTGAAGAAAACGTCTTTTTTCTTATTTTAATTTTCTGTAAAATTAAGTAAAATGTATCTTATATTTTTGTAGCTTCACGCTGTATCCCGCATAAGGAAGGCAGTAGTGAACTAGGGGCCCTAATGTTAAGACACTTCCGTTCTCTACGTTTCGTAATTGCATGTCGAGTGTCAAAACTCAACGCCTCGCTACTGGAGGGAGAAAATGAAAATATGAAATATTTCATTATCAAGTGGGATTTGAACCCACAATTTTTACGTTTACCGTCGTATGCTTGTGCTCGTGCTTTACAACGGTTTCAACAAAATAATGATATTTAAAAATAAACTATATGTCGACTTTAACAGGTTTTCTAAGAAACTGTTACAAAAGCCACAACTTTGTCACTCGAGTAGGTGTTACCAAGCGATTAAACGAAGAGATTACATACATATTATATATACATACATAGATTATTTTATCGTACTTTGTGCCCTTCTTTTGATCTATTTTAGTTATTCTGGTTATTTTTTAGATGACACTGCTGGCAAAAATAGATACTTATATTACACATTTTATAGAAGGATCGAACTACTTCTATATTATAATCCAGACTAAATTGAGTAATTGAAGCCCTCGTGGGTTGGATTCGATTACCATTTAGGGAAATGAAATATTTAATATTTTCATTTTCTCGCTCTAATAATGAGGCAAAGCCTGGCGTTGATTTCCGCCATTCAATATACAATACCTCAATAAATCTGCGGAAAGTGAGGAACGGAGTGTTTTAATATAATAGATTAACACTAGGTTTACAAGTTCTCTCTGCCTACTATACTATGTGTGAGATATAGCGTGGACCTAAAAGAGAGAAAATAAAAAGGCACAATGGAGATTGAGACTATACGCAATGTCTATGGATGAAACACAGTGTTAGGACACTCCATTCACCACTTTCAGTTCACTTTTAGAAACGTAGTGTGTTCAGCAGTGGAACTAGGTCATGACAGTTCAAACGCATAGAAAAGATATTTACTTGTATAATATATTAAAAAATATTTATTTTTTGCAATTTTCTAGAAAGGTTTCATTTTAAAATATCATAATTATCATTTTCATTGCTTTGAAATTACATGAAACAAAAAACTACTCAAAATCTCCTGGAAAAGCATTTTCGTATGATAAATAATTCATATTTAATATGTGGCTCAAGTTAAATCCCTGTGGCACACCAATATTATTGATTGCTGTAAAGCCATTTTCAACAGGGGTTTTAAATTTATTTCGAATACGTACATAAAATTGAAATGTAGTTTTATATTTATTGAATTTATTGTTTAATATCTTAAGTAATATAAGACATTTTAGAGGTATTTGTGGAATTATTTACCTGTTTATTTTGTACCAACATACATTTTTATCGCCAATGTTGATATAAAAAGAATATTTTTTTTATTTTAACTATAGCTCAATCGAGAATGTGCTTGATGAATAAGTGAGGGCTAATTGCAAACACAAAACAAAATATTTTAAAGTATAGTCAATACAAAGGCTTTTTTACATGAATCAGTAGTTCCTGAGATTTGCATGTTTAATCAAACAAACTTTTCAGCTTTAAAATATTAGTAAGTGCAGACAGAGAAACGGGAAATGCATTTTTATGCATCATTATTGATGACTATACGTTATGCAGAATCACATTCCATATCAATATATCCACCGAGGTAGAGAAATGGAATTTGTCTCTTTCCAACTTTTATTTTTGAATTCTTGAATGTTTTAAAATTTCTTTAAACATACCGATTCTACTATATAAAAGTCAACCGTATGTTAAAAATATAAAAAGATTCATGCTTTTTTTTGCATAGAAGGGTAGACAGAAGGAACTTAGTGTTAAAGCGCACCGTTCTACAAGTTCCACCTACAGTCAGATATTTGCATATTGAGTGTTGGAACTTAACGCCACACGCTGCCAGAGCAAGGAAATTTAAATGATTGATTTCCTCCACTGACCATATAAACCAGATGCTGAGCCACAGTTGGCTCAAGAATTAAATTTAATTATTATTATAAAATTCTGTTTAGTATATCCTAATAACTTAAAAATCATTTTTATGCATTTTTTATGAGTGTGGAAAAATTAAATTAAAACAGTTAGACATGCATTTAAAACTTTTGATAAATATACATATATGTTCAGCCCAAATCCAAAACAATAGAGTCTATTAGAATAAAACTACATGAATGTCTGAAATCTGAATTGTTAACAAATTGATAACCAAAAATATCCATTGGAAAAACGAATACATACTATACAATATATTGCTTATTGTTTTCTAGTTTTTGGCAAAAAAATAGTTTTTTTTCTTATTTATATGTGAGAGATTATTTTGTTTATTACTATCAGCTCACTTGTACTTAATAACAAACAGCGGAAAGTTAATGTAAAGACAGAGTTCTGAAGCCGTTAAAGTATAACCTATTGAAATTTAGTAGTAGCTTGAATATAAAAAACCGTTCAAGTGTTCCATATCAATTTCGAGATTGTAGGTCAATGTGAAGTACAACTTATGAAGTTGGCAAACTTAAGTTTGCGAGCGTTAGCGCATGTTTTGTATCAAATGAACTACAATTATATGGTTGTAATAGTTTGGATCTGTTATGTAAATATATTATATATTTAAATTTATTTTTTTTCTTAATTTGTACTGTTAAAGCTAATTTGGGGTAAATCAAGTTCTCCTTGCTAATTTTTTTATTAGGTCTAGAAATTGATACGTCCGTGCGATCTCTAAAGATCTCGATAAAAGGCCCATCTATCAAGATGGTCAAGCGGCAGACAATAGACTGATTCTATAAGTTTTTCCTTTTGTGCTACAGAACCCTATAACATTTTCTACAAATGAAGATTGAACCCACAACCATCAGTTACAACAGCTAGGCAAGATAACATCATATAAGATAGACATATTAGTTTTACACAAAAAGTTTCTGCGGTGAATTCAACCTACAACGTCGATCATGTCAAATGAAACGTAAAAGTTGCGAAGGGTGACAAATAAAATTATTCGACTGTGTCTCCTGACGTATTAGTTACATCCCTTTTCCCACTTGATTCACCTAATGGCTTAATTAAAAAAATAAGAGAGCCACGACAGTTTCTCAGATTTTTCTTTTTTCAGAAAAATATGCAAAAAAACACCTAGTTTCGAGACCCATTTTTCTTCATTTTCCATTCCAATTCAACATTATTATTATACTATTACTTTATACTAGTGACACGCTTGCAGCTTCATCTACTTGAAAATGACGTAACTATTTATTTATAAGCCGATTGATACAAAACAAACACCAAATGTTAAGAGAAGTTTACTGTAAACGCCACAGTTGTGGGTTCAGTTCCCACTCAGGGGAATGAAATATTTATTATTTTCATTTCTTCACTCTGGGAAGAATTTCCCAAGTTCCCTCTGTTACTTACCCACCTATGTGCGGGATACAGCGTAAAGCTAAAAAATGTGTTCAATTATTTACAAAATTATAAATAACTTAAGGCCCCTTGCACTACTTGTCAAAATTTACTGATTACGAAATTATTACAAAAGAAGCTACTATAATAATTAAAAGGAAACAAAGAAACAAATAAGTATGAAAAGAACAGACTTCCTTTCACACTATTTAAATAATTTTTAAAATTTAAATCCAAACACTTAAATTAATTAAAATACGTTACGAATAACAAAGCGAAACTACTTAAATATTATAAAGTCATAAGTTTCTTGAACTTAAAACTCCAAAGTTTTTACCAGACAAATTGAAATAAACGAATCGAGAGGAAATATTTTATTCATAACAAAACTTGTACAAGATATAAAAGTTGAAAAATGTTGAGAAATTATATTACAGAAGTTATATTTAACTAGAACACGTGCATCGAATGAATAGGATTCACGTTTTATTTGGGCACTCAAAATTTTTACGGTTGAGTGGCACTTAAAATTTGGGTATTGAATTCATTTTATAGAAGAACTTGAGAATGTAGAGATAGAGCGAAGAAAATTTTTCATATAACATCGGATAAGAATGCCCAATTCTATTCGAGCATATAAGGCGTATTTCATATAAGGCGAGAAAATAATATGAGTAAAAGTATAGAAATTTCTAAAATCTAGAAAAGTATAGAAGTTTCATAAAAGTTGATGCAAATATAATATACATATTATGAGTGTGTTTTTAGCACTTATATGAATTGTAGTAACGAGATAAAGCGCAGCGTTGAGTTCTGGCAATGAACACGCTAAATCTCGAAAATTGAATGGAAAATAGTAAACGGAATATCTTTACATATTATGGGCATCCTGACGTTCCCGTTTTCCATCGTGAAGATAAAAAAAATAAATATTTATTACATACTTTAATTACTAAGAAGTTCGGTGTTGAGATCCGCCAGTCAACTTTACGCAACTAAAAAAATAATCGATTTTAAACAGTTTCCAGCTAAATAATAATAAAAAAATATATAAATTATTATAGATCTCATTGAAAAACCATTACAACACAAAGCAAAGCTTAAACAATTAAATGGTCCGACAACTGCATATAATACGTCCGCAAACAAACGACGCTCATAACGCAAAATAGCCGCATATTGGCATTTACATTGAGTAATAAAATAAATAAAAACCGCAGCGTTTTCATATAAACCAATGTGATTTGGAGCAGTTAATGAGAATTGGTGTTAGTTATTTGTATTTGTTTGCATATTATTATATTATTATTATACGGATTATAGAGGATAATTAAGTGGATAAGTGGTCATGTAAAATAGTGATGTGAAATATTATATGTATATCAGAGTAGAGAGGCGTCGTGTTGTAGCGTTTGTCTGTAAACCTCTTGGAAATCTAAAATCCCACAATCTTAATTTTTTCATAGGTTTTTTTTTAAATCTACTATAGAAACACATATATATTATTCAATACTTTTTGATTTTTTTACTTGTAAATATACTCACATCAATAAATATTTATGATATTACTAGAAAAAAAAATTAATGGCGTGGCGCAGTGGCACAGAGTGTGACTGTAACATCGATTGGTTGTGGGGATCGAACTCACAAGTTCGATCCCCACTAGAGGAGATAAAATATTTACTTACATTTATATTTTAATTTCTTTGCTCTGGTGTCGAGGCAAAGCGCGGCGTTGAGTTCTGCCACTCAACACATAATGCCTTCAGAACTTGGCAGAAAGTGGGGAACGGTGAGTTTTAACAATAGCTTCCCTCTGCCTACCCTGCTGTGTGCGGGATACAGTGTAAAGCTGATTTGATTTGATTTGATTTGTTCATAAACTAAGTAATAATCATATATTATTATATTGTTACAGATGCCGAACAAAAATTTTGAAGCCAACACACAAACACAGTCATAAATCGAACACAAAAATGATAACGTGACGAAATATGTATCCAGTTGGACAGTTTCATGAAACGCGCACTAAAATCGAGAACGAGGCGATGCGTCAATATGACCAGCGTACAGATAGTGGGAATTGCAAAGCGTATTCTAAAAAACTAGTGTATTTCAATTTATATTCATTTCTATTGATATTTTTTCTATCTCTACAAACAGCCAATTCTAACACTACAAACATGAATCGGAAAAGCGATAAAGTTAACAAATACGATGTTAAGGTTCAAAATGATAATCCAAATGAAGATTATGATGAACAAGACAAATATGTAAAAGTCAATTTTGATAAGAATCCATTCTATAATAATGAAGAATTGCCTCATAATTTCTATGAGCATGAAAGAAATGGATACAGCGATTATGGAGATTATAAAAGATATTATTTAAATCCATCAAATCCTATCCCTAAGTCTAGTGTTAAGTTTAAAATAAGTAGTAGGATAGTTCAGACTAAATATGGAAAATTACAGGGGATAGTTTTGGCGATGGATGAACAAAGATATTTGAGTCCTTTGGAAGTTTTTTTAGGTGTACCCTACGCAACGCCTCCTGTTGGATCTAATAGGTGCGTTAGCTAAGACAATAAATATATTTTTTTATCTGACGAAAAGCCCCGAAGGAGATATTCAAGTTGCAATATTATTTTTTTAATGTGTTTTTGATAATTCTTTTTGAATTGGATACGTTAGACTCTAGTGATAATTTTATAGTTTTTGATTTTATAATTTACGACATTTAGTTTAGCATTTAAAGCATACAAATAATCAACACAAACTTTTTCTTTTCTTTTGTTAATATTGCTAGCTTTTTATATTTTGATTAGTCTATTCTATAAAATTTTCTTTAAATTAATTGTAAATTTAAATTTGGTTTATTATCATTTCTTAATAATAATTGTTTGTAAAAATGTATACATATTTTAGATTTAGCCCCACACGAACACCTTCACCTTGGGATGGTGTCAGAGTATCTGACCGTCCAGGTCCAGCTTGCCCCCAGAAGCTACCGGACTTGGATGATGAGCGACTCCTATTAGAAAAAATGCCTAAAGGCAGACTAGATTATATAAAAAGACTGATACCTTATCTTAAGAATCAAAGTGAAGATTGTCTTTATTTAAACATATTTGCACCTTTACAAAGTAAGTATTTATTGTTTTAAAATTTAAAAAATAAATAAGAATAATTTAACTTACCCGCTACTGTAAATCAATACTAATACAAAACTGGCATTATTTTTTTCAGCTTCACTCTTTATTCCGTATATACTCGTAGCAGAGTTGGCAAAGGGAACTTATTGTTAAGACACTTCGTTCTAGAGAAGGAAGTGTCGAAGTGAATTCGGCAGAAAGTGGACTTTCTGCCGAATTTTCGAGATGTAGCTTATTGAGTGGCGGAATTCATCGCCTCGTTTTATCTTGTTACCAGAGCGAAGAAATGAAAGTATCAATAATGAATAATTCTTTTTTCGAGTGGAAATCGAATCCACAATCGTCGCTTTCATTGCGCTACAACAGCTTTAAAATTGACCTAGCAATGATTATGTCAATTTAAGCTTCCTAATCATTTATACAGTAGTTGTTATGTTATAAAACATTCCTTTATATTTTAGTGGACGAAACAAAACTAGCACTGCCAGTACTAGTGTATATACATGGAGATGGATACTCGATGAGCTCAGGAAGTCCTTACGACGGATCCGTGCTTGCAAGCTACACAGATCTTATTGTTGTAACATTAAACTATAGACTTGGAATATTGGGTGAGTTTTCAATAATAAGATATTAGAACGTATTCCTAACCGAGACAAGCAAAAAATCTTATGACCCAACGTCACTTCTACCTAAAACCGAAATAAATATGAATACGAAGAAACGAGACAATATTACCATTACCATACAACTGATGAAAACATTCCACATCAAATTATGGTTTATTAGCAATAAATAACTTTCGCAACCAACAATAAAACTCTAAATTGGTCTAATTAAGATAATTTTCTGGCAACGAGACGTAGGAATTCATTATTCGTGACTTGGAACACATTGTGAAATATTGGCAAAAGCGAAGACTTCCTTTAAGGCGATGATTATTTATTATGTCGTTAATTACTTCAACTGATATTATATTTATACTATATTATAAACAAAATTGTATTTAAGTCGAAAATAGAAGTATTCATAAAATTCTTATTTTTTTAATCCATTATATATAATTCTTAAATATATGAATGTATGAATTCTAAAAAGAGTAAAGAAACAAAATTATACTTTTTAGAAAACGTATAAAAATTTGACCATATCGGGATTTGTTACCGCGCCTCTTGGAAACTGTCCAAGCGCTCTGACCACTATGCCATATTTTTTCTATTTTAAGTGTGGATTAACAATCTAAAAATGTTAAAAACAGAATAATGTAAAAAGTAAAAACTACAGCAAAAACTTATAGTATTTAAAATATGTCGTCTACCAGAGCCTCATTTTCCGGAATCGAATCGTTTTTTTTATAGTTTTATATCAAGAATGGCCATTACAATCAACTTTATGGGCAAAACGGGATGAGATGGGTATCGGCTGTATTTTTTATCTGTATCACCATAAACTTTCATACGAATATGAGTACTATTTCAAATACTTTTTTGAAATTCCAATAGTTTGTTCAACGTTTGGTTTAATTATTCTGTTTTTTATAGACTAGAAATAGACGAAAGTGAATATTTGGTACGCCAATTTTTTTAATATCTTTTTTAGCTTCAGTTCAGCAGGTGTAACGATCCATACCAGTACTAAAATGTGTAGGTAAATAATATAATTAATGAAAAAATATATATATTTATAAAAAAATATAAATATAATTTATAATATTGTTTATTTTTTATTTTAAGGCCAGTCGTGGCGCAGCGGCACGAGGTGTGACTGTAAAACCGACTGGTTGTGGGATCGATCCCACTCGAGGAGATGAAATATTTACTTAAATTTATATTTCCATTTCTTCGCTCTGGTGTCGAGGTTAAGCGCGGCGTTGAGTTCTGCCACTCAACACGCAATGCCTCCAGAATTTGGCAGAAAGTGGGGAACGGAGTGTCTTAACACTAAGGTCCCTCTGCTTACCCTGCTGTGTGCGGGATACAGCGTGAAGCTGATTTAATTTAATTAATTATTTAATTTATAGCTTACGATAAATACAATCTTATAAATAATAGTTTAGTTCAGTTCTTTAATTACGCGTTCCGTTCACAAGTAATATTAAAGTGATGTAATATACCGTAGGTATAAAGTATATTTATTAAAAATAATTTAATAATTATATTTAATTGTTGTGTATTATAATTTAAAATAAATAATAACATAATTAATAATTTAATTATTGTATTATAAAATATCATGTTGGCTGAACTGAGCTACTGTCAACGTCAAAGTCAAGAAAAAGGAAAGAAAGAGAGGGGAGATGGCGGACGCGTCTGGAGAAGGATGGTTATTCAAAAATGATTAGAAAAGTTTTAATTTATAATTAATAAATATTTAGTTACATTTTATAAGTACAAAGCATGTGAGTTAGTACATTTAATAGTGATATAAGTATTCGAGACTGGTAAGATAAGTTATAAGTGCTTATTACAATTGTTTGTTTTGGAATACTTCGACGGTAAGTTTTTAATAGCTTAAGTTTAAAACAAAGCAGAGTAATATTAATGTACGTAATGCCATTAACATACAAAGATAAATATTATTTAATTATTAAGTTGAAATAAATGCATAACGATGTTTAAGGAGGTAACGGTGTGTAAAATTACATTTTTAATAATACGTATAATAGAATTCTTGCTGCCATCTTTGTTAGTAGCGTGTGTATGAATCGTGTAATTAAAGTTATATAGGTTTGGTAAATTATATTTATTAATTGTTTATACATATTCGTAAATATTAAAAATATTACTGGAAAAGAAAATATGTATAAACATAATAGTATAATTTATAAAATCAAATCAAATCAAATCAGCTTCACGCTGTATCGCGCACACAGCAGGGTAGGGAGAGGGAACCTAGTGTCGAGACACTCCGTTCCCCACTTTCTGCCGAATTCTGGAGGCATTGCGTGTTGAGAGGCAGAACTCAACGCCGCGCTTAACCTCGACACCAGAGCGAAGAAATGGAAATATAAATTTAAGTAAATATTTCGTCTCCTCAAGTATAATTTATAATATGATATAAAACTATTATGTCAAAAACGTATTTACAATTTATAAATATAATATTATATAACATGAGCCTTATTTGTCCTACAATAAAAGTTGACCGATTACCTTATACAATTAATTAAATATTAAAAAGATATTAGACAATAACAAAATATTAATTATAAATTACTTGTACGATTGTCGGAGTTCATTGACCCTATGCTATGGCCTTTTATTGTTAAACTGCGATCGACGTTGTCTCGCGATGTGCTTACGATACATAAGCGATGCTTGTATGGTATTGGACATACATCTATGTAAAACGTTTTCTACAGTCATTCTATAACTCGTTGTATAATGAGTAGGTGTGTGATGCTATTTTATGTCTTGGAACTGCGGTGTATGTAATATTGTCCGCCCGTCTTATACGGGTGTGTGGTGCTATTCTATATCCTGGAACTCTGGTGTATACTACATACACAGTATGAGTTTAACAACTTGTTTAAATGTAGAAAACAAATCAGACACGACTGTTGAGTGTGTGCCGTGCGTTTATTTAACATATCGGCCGCCTTACTATAGTGCGTTCGATCCGACGACTTATATTGATCTCACAAATCAATCAACGTCACATATCACCATTCTAATACAATCTTAATATAAACAAGCGTAACCAGTATGTTCAAAAAGATCACACAAACGTCCCGGAAGGTTCAATAAAGACTGCTGTAACCAGTGCTGTAAGTGTGGTAGGAATTCACGGTGTAGGGGCGGGGCGGTGCCCTTGCGCTTTCTTCCTTTTATTATAACTAAAGATTCTATACAGTTATAGTAGAGAGGAAGATAGGACGTCCTCGATATACTTAAGAAATATCACGGGAGATTAAAACGGACAGACTACGACATGTTATTTATCATAATATATTTTATTGGTACTTACCCTACCTATCCTACCTCTGAATCTCTAAAAGATCTTTGGGTTCTTCACGATCACAACTATAAATGGTTCTAACCACTAGACACATCACGAGCCAAGGCATTATTTATTAAATAATATTTTCAAAGGTGGTATCCCAAAGGATACCAGTTACACAGGATAGGCAGAGATAACCTGGGAACCTAGTGTTAAGACAATTCGTTCCCATTAAACATTACCGTTCTTCACTTTTCGTAGAATACTGGAGGCATTGCATTTGATACCATACCAGAGCGAGGAAATAAAAATATTAAATATTTAATTTCCTCGAGTAAAAATCGAATTCATGTCGCGTTTACACCCTCACACTTGCGCCACAACTGGCCTCAATCTGGCAATTATTTTAAAAAAATAATCTATACAAATAAATAACATTGAACTGTCTCTCAACAGTGTCATTGATCATCTGTGATCATCATCTGTGATGTGATGTGATGTATGTAGATACGAGTATTCAATAATTACTATGACACACAAACAAACAATTTAAAAAAAATTGTCTTCCTGTTTGCATGGGCTAATTTCTGAAACAGTTAAACTGTTTTTTTATGGGAGTTTCACTGCCCGGTAAAGGAGGTCATGGAGTAACATATAGGCAATTTTTTTATCGCAGAATTACAGTGTAGTTATTTACGACGAAAAAACTGCGTTTGCTGTACGCACTACATAAATATGACATAACTAAACATTTTTCTATTAAATCGTTTTTGCGAACAACATTACACATTACAGTTTATTAAGTATATATTTAATAACCATATATTAAATAAGAATATTTGTAATATTTCCAAATAGTGAAACCGTGTGAAACGCTAGTTATTTATATAAATTTAGCTGCAATCCGAACTGAAACGCATAATTAAATCATAAAATTCAGCTTTCCATATTATAAATGTGCTTAACTTAATAAAATAGTATACAGATTTTAAAATTTACTGTTTCCCTCTTTTATTTCACCATTTTCGAAACAAAACTCGAACTGAATGACTCCGTGTCAGCTTTATATATGCAAATAGGATGAAATTGGAAAACAAATGTATTGATAAAGTTAAATACGATTCAGCTAGTCTGTCTCTTTGCGTCTTATCCGTGAAACGAGATGGCCGGTCGATGTACTCTTAGTGAACTCAATGTTGCTTATAAGGTAAATAGATTTTCAAAATGGGTTTTGTATTTAGAATGTAAGTTAGATTTTTTTTTTTGGAAAACGTTTTTCACGTACACGTACTCGAAAAAAGAACAATACTTATTTAGAAAACGTATAAAAATATAAACGGTTTCCAAGAGCCGCGGGTTCAATTATCACTACGTTAAATTTTTTGTACGTTTTCTAAATATGTATTTTTCTTTCCTAAGTGTAGAATAACACTTTAAATACGTTAAAAACTTGTAAACAAATTTTGTGGGGTTTTTATTGTAGTTTGTATACATGGAATAACACTTCAAAACTATAAAGATAGAGTTTATGGATGAGAAGGATTTGTAAGTAAAATCGATATTTTATTTTTTTTTAAAAACGATGGGTGGGTGAGTCTGACTCGCACTTGACCGGCTTTTTCCGAATTTCCGAAAAAGTTTTTGTGAATGTTTTTTCAGATTAGATTTGAACTCACAACCAAATCGCACATGCAAACCTTTTACAATTATGCTCCAATTTCACGTCCAGTTTATCAAAACTAAATCCAAATAATCCATTCAAATGAAAATTCGATTCTCAAATATCAAATTTCATTAATACATTTCGATAATGGAAGTAAACAATCAAAGAGCCCTCGTAGGCTTAAATAGCTTCATTGGAGTCAATTTCATTTAGAATTTAGCAATATATATTTTGGATATTTTTTTATCATATATTTTTTGTTTCTAGTTTACAATGAGAAGTTAGTGTCAAATATCTTCATTTTCTTTTTTAATTAAACTTCTATTCTTCTATAAAGAACAATAAACTATTTCTTTAGCTTAAGTCTGTATCCCGCACATATGGGGTCCGAGAAACTTAATGTTAAATCACTCCGTTACCATTAAGACATTTCTGTTTCCCACTTTCCGCCGAATCCTAAAGGCATGGTGTATTGAATGGTGTAATTCATCACCGCGTCTAGCCTCGTTAGCAGAGCGAGGAAATAAAAGTAGTAAATAACTCATTTTGCTGAAAAGAAATCGAACCCACAATGCTTATGCACCTACACCGCGACTTGCCTATTTATAACATATAAAATATCTAGAAATATCTTTCACATGTTGTATATTTATACAAATACTATATTAAACATTTCCTTCAGAATTCAGTCTATTAAAAGTAAATGTAAAATTTTATATACGAATCATTACATCGTATAATATAAACTTCTCAACATGACCGAGTTTTTCAGCAGAAATTCAATGGCTCGAGTACTGGAGGTCGGAGTAAAAATATTTTTGTACCACATTACTATGTATAGAATTCGTATAAGAGACTTGATAATATGTTTATAAAATGCATTATTCAAAATATCATTATACGAGAGAGAAATAATGTCGTATTGCAGTAGCACAGTATTTATTTGAAAGCGGGACGGTTGTGGGTTTGATTCCCGATCGGGGAAATATATTATTTTTATTTCCTCTCCGGTGCAGCGTTGAGTTCTGCCACCCAACACGCAATGTCTCCGAAATTGCTCAAAAAGTGAGGGACAAAGGAAAATGTGTTTTAACACTAGGATTCCTACATGGTATGCTGGAAAAGGTGTGACGCTGTTTTTTTTTTAGTTTTTTGTTTATTTTAATTTTTCTAGCTTCACACTGTGTCTCATATCTTAGCAGTGTAGACAGAGGGAACATAGTGTCACTTTTTGCAGAATTTTGGAAGTATTACGTGTTGAGAGATGACTCAACGCCACTATTTACCTCGGTGCTAGAGCGCAGAAACGAAAATGTTAAAGATTTAATTTCCACAAGTGGGAATCGAACCCACAACCTATTATTTTTAGCGAACTCAATCTAAACACTAAACTAAACAGTACACTCATTCACAGGTTTCCTAAACGCAAACCCGAAGCCACATTTGAAGGCTCGAGTGGCGAACTACGGTTTAATGGATCAAATAGCGGCCCTGCATTGGGTGCAACAGAACATTGGACTTTTTGGAGGGGATCCAACAAACATTACTCTAATGGGCCACGGGTCGGGAGCTGCGTGTATTAATTTTCTAATGATATCGCCTACTGTTATGCCAGGTTTGTGATGTATTTTTTTGGTGTCACCCTGTATCCCGCTCACAGAGGGAACCTAATGTTAAGATAATCCGTTTCCCATTTTGCGCCGAATTCTGGAGTCATTCCATGTTGAATGGGCGGAATTCGAATGAAAAAATATATTCTTCATTTTCTCGGGTGTGAATCGAATTCACACCCTGTCGCATTTTGTCACATGTTGTGCCCCTGTGTTACGACTGGTATTATAATTGGATATATTTTTTAGATTTGTAAATTATTATTTCACATTGAGGAAACAAAAATACTTCTTTAGTAAACGTATAGAAAATTAACATAGCGACATTTCAACGCTTGTTATAACTTACTGATGTATGTGACATAAAACATAAATAAGTATTAACAGAGGTATAAAAATTTCGACAAGCTAATGTATGGCGCAACGGTTATGGTGTTTCAATTAGAAGTGGATTCAAATACAGCTACGTTAAAGTATTTATACGTTTTCAGAAAAGTGAAATATTTGGAAATCTTTTTTTAGCTTCCACTGGTAGGAAGTAGGTAGATGTAATACCAAAACACTTTGTTCTCCACTCTCCGCCGAATTTTTTACTTTATGTCTGTAGGAAGACTCGAATTAGCACATAAGGAATATCTTTTAACGTATAACTTCCGCCTACTAGCAAGCACTATCTTTAGAAAGTGACTCTTGGAGGGCAGAAAGAGTTTTATTATTTTAACCTTACACTGTATGCATAGCAGAGTAGACAGAGAGTACGTTCTCACGAGAGCACTACGTTCCTGCTTAGATACTTCCGTTCACCTCTTTCCGCCGAATTTTCGAGGCATTGCGTGTTGAGGGACCTCATTGCCCCATGTAGGAATCGAACCCACAACATACGCGTTTACGCTCTCTTTTTATTCAAAACCTCTGCCAATAAAACATTTCTCACAGCATCATAATATTTTTGGAGTATTATAAATTAATTTCCAAGTAAATATAATTAATGCTCATCTTGACTAAGAACTAGACGTCTATCAAATGTAGGAGTGTTGGATCTGCTAATTAAATGGCGTGATTTAGTCGATCTTCATTAGGGTTAATTGAATTTTCTTTGATTTAGAAATAGATGTTATTTACTTGGGAATTTCTGATGTTAATCTGTTTTATGGAGTTCTGTACTAGTTAATTTAATGTCTTTCTTTTCTTTTTTTTTCAGTAAAGAAAATATATTGATAAAGCGTTTAATTTTCTACTATAAGTATACGAGTATATCAGCTTCACACTGTATCCCACACACAGCAGGGTAGGCAGAGGGAATCTAGTGTTAAGACACTCCGTTCCCCACTTTCGGCCGAATTTTGAAGGCATTGCGTGTTGAGTGGCAGAACTCAACGCCGCTATTAACCTCGACACCAGAGCGAAGAAATGGAAATATAAATTTAAGTAAATATTTCATCTCCTCGAGGGGGGATCAAACAAACTTAACTTAACTATACGAGTATATAATTTTATGAAATTGCTTCTTGGTTGGCGAAGATTAACCAATATTGGGAAAAGTTAAATTTAGTAAATATCCACGATATGAAATGGATCCAAAAATATAACGCCATTAGTTAGACACTTGTGTCATAAATATTAAATTTCATTGTTGAAATCTCTGGTTGTTAAAAAACATTGTTTTTTATTGTCTGTTGAAACCAGAAACTACCGATATAAATTTATGTCTCCTAAGTTTAACTTAAACCTTATATCATACTACAATCCAGCCAGTCGTGGTGCAGCGGCACGAGGTGTGACTGTAAAACCGACTGGTTGTGGGTTCGATCCCCACTCGAGGAGATGAAATATTTACTTAAATTTATATTTCCATTTCTTTGCTCTGGTGTCGAGGTTAAACGCGTCTATTGAAGAATTCGGCAGAAAGTGGGGAACGGAGTGTCTTAACACTAGGTTCCCTCTGCCTACCCTGCTGTGTGCGGGATACAGTGTGAAGCTGATTTATTTATTTTTTTTTAATATCTACCTTAATTACTTCTTTTTTTTTTCAAAGAAATAATATAATTCCTATAAAATATTATTGTTTTGTATATACTAAAGATGTATTTTCAAAGATTTCATAATCCTTCATGTTATGAAAATATATTTTTTTAAATTTTTCATATGAATACACGTACATTATAATATGTGATGTAGATTAAATTACCATTGACTAAGACCTTAAAAAGGTCAGAATACTTAGCGTTTCAATTGAAGCTACGCTTTTATGCTCTATTTCAAAATTTTAAAATGAAAATGCTTGCTAGACAAAATATTTTGTCAATTTCTATCATCTAATATATATATATATATATATATATATATATATATATTTTTATATAT
>JAAIXJ010000318.1:0-43055 GCA_013403705.1 Heliconius hermathena | reverse complement strand
CCGATCTTATATATATTTTACAAAAATTATATGAGCAAAGAAATGTAGCCCGCATCTTCGTTTACGTGGACTATAAACCATAAAATCCCGCGTTTTCCACTTTTTATGGGTTTTTTATGAAATTCCCCGCATTTTTTAAGGTAAATCTACGTACTAAATTTAAGATTTTTACTCCGTGGCTATGTATTGTCTATCATTTTTAGTAGCAAACGAATAAGTTCCTAACCCACAAATATTCCATTTTACTGATATACGATGGCTTCAATATATTTTTCCTATGATATTATAACAATTATCTGTTACAGGTCTTTTCCATCGAGCCATACTCCTTTCTGGATCAGCGCTTAGTTCTTGGGCGATCGTGGACGATCCTGTATACTATTCACTAAAATTGGCAAAACATATGAACTGTAGCATACCAGAAGATCTGGCGAAAGACCACGAAGTTATTGTAGACTGTTTACGTGACGCGTCTATTGAAGAATTGCTATCTTTCGACATATCAGCGCCAAACTTTTTGACAGCCTTCGGACCGTCCGTTGATGGAGTCGTCATAAAAACTGATTTCGCCAAAGATTTTTTAACTATGCATTCCACATCAGATTTTCCTAGTTTTGGACCTCTAAACAATATGAATCAAAACAATTTTCATATAAAAAGAAGTGATAGTGGGCGGCGATTGTTTCAAAATAAATACGATCTGTTATTTGGCGTTGTGACGTGCGAAGCCCTGTGGAAATTTTCAGCGCACGATATACAGAATGGCATCGAGCCGGAAAAACGGGACCGTATGTTGAGGTTAGTCTAAAATTGGAAATGGATTTTCCATCTAGTGCAGCAACAAACAAAATATATTTTTTGTAACTTTTCGGTTTAATTGATACGGGAGGCTCAATATCCAGTTTAAATTGGAATAAAAATAAATATTGAAATATTGTAAATATAGAAAATATTTATATTCATTATATTTCAATATTGAGGCCGGTCGTGGCGCAGCGGCACGAGGTGTGACTGCAAAACCGACTGGTTGTGGGTTCGATCCCCACTCGAGGAGATGAAATATTTACTTAAATTTATATTTCCATTTCTTCGCTCTGGTGTCGAGGTTAAGCGCGGCGTTGAGTTCTGCCACTCAACACGCAATGCCTCCAGAATTCGGCAGAAAGTGGGGAACGGAGTGTCTTAACACTAGGTTCCCTCTGCCTACCCTGCTGTGTGCGGGATACAGCGTGAAGCTAATTTAATTTTTAATTTTAATATTCCAATATGTGTACCTATGTAGCAGAGTAGAGAACGTATTCTTCGCTTTCCACTCACATTACCAGTGGGAGGAAATCAAAATATTTTAAATGTCACCACTATCCTCATTGGAAATCGAACTTACAGCCATCACGTTTACAGCCAAACAGGCAGTCTGATCCGTTAAGGTTCGATAAAATTCACTATAGCAAATAAGCTATTTATTCCAACTCCAATAAAACTGAAAATCCTCAATTTGTTCACAATTGCTTTTTCATAAAAAACAATTTCTCTTTTTGATATTGTGTTTATTATTTCAGTTATATTAAGGATTGCCCTTTCGCATAATTCAATATTTATTGTACTATAAACCTAGTAGAGAATAAAACGACAGGAGGGCGATAGCTAGTACTTGTGCGCTGTCGTGTGAAAGATGATTAATGATTTTATTATATTGGTTTTGTGGTATATTTTCTTCAATTTCGTTATTTTATTTAATGTTTTCTTAGAAATAATAAAACATTATTAATTAATTTATATTAACATCAAAATTATTTGACTGGTGGTTGTGGGTTTAATCCCGGAGGAACGATTATAAATATTTTTTTCTTTATAGTAAAGCAAAATGTAGCATTAAATCCAGCCACAATTTAACACGCTGCAACTCTAACACTATGTCCATCTTGCCTATTCTTTCATAGCATTTTTTATTTTTTTTGTTTTACCTTGTTCCGTATTATATTCATTTCATTGAGCAGTTCACGAATATACTATCAGCTGTACATGACACTGTTTTATTACGGTAAAAATAATAATAAATTGGAAAAATAATAAAAATAGAATAAAAATATTAGCTTCACGTTGTATCCCGCACATAGCAAGAGAGGGCAAAGGATTCTACTGTTACAACACTTCGTTCTCATTTATTTTCTTACAAGAGCGAGGGAATGTGAGCATCGAAATAAAATATATATATGAGTCTATATGTCTAAATTGAATCGGTAAAGAGTCCCGCACATATTATGGTAGGCAGAGGGAATCTCAAAATCTAGTGTTAAGATATACCGTTTTGTTCTCAACTTTCCACCGAATTTTGAAGGCATTAATTGTATGTTGAGTAGCAGAACTCAACGCCGCGCTTTGTCTCGTTACCAGAGGGATGAAATTATTTTTTTTAATAAAAGTGTCAATAAATTTACATTGTTTCAGGACGTACGTCAGAAATTCTTATACGTACCATTTGAGTGAAATATTCTATACAATCGTCAACGAATACACTGATTGGGAGAGAACGGTAGAGGTTTGTTTTTATTAAGGCAACGCTAAGTATATTAGAAAATGTTTAATAAATGCTTTAGTATTTTTTGCTTCATTATTATAGTTGTGTATAATTAGATTAAGTTGGTAGTTTGTCTCTATTTTGTCTTGAGGTGGATATTACATTTTTCTTCTTTATTATTTTCTTTCGGCTTTATTATTTTTCTATAATTATATAAATGGTTCTATTTAATACTTATTTAGAAAACGTATAAAAATTTGAACGTAGCGGGACTCGAACCCGCGCCTCCTGGAAACCGACCAGGAGGCGCGGGCGCGGCTACGTTCAAATTTTTATACGTTTTCTAAATAAGTATTTTTCTTTCCTAAGCGTGGAATAACACTTTAAAAATGTTTAAAAATGGTTCTATTTAAATTTATTTAGTAATTATTTTTACGACTAAAATTTCAATTACTATAATAGCATTCAAATGATATTTATATATCTTGTGTATTTTAGCTTCACGTTAAGTCCTGCATGCGAGTATAGCAGAGTAGGCAAAGGGAACCTAGAATTCCCATTACGACACTTCCGTTACCCACATTCCACCGAATTCTGGAGACATTATATATTGAGTGGTAGAATTCACCACCACGCCTTGTCTTGTTGTCAGAGAGAGGAAGTAAACAAAATTATGTCTTACTGTTATTTAAATTTAAAATAAATGCTATTTGAAATCTAACCTTCTTTTTTGCTTAGATAAAAAAATAACAAATGCCTTCTACAATTTTGTAATTAGTTGCTATAAAGTTGTTATAATGAACAATCATTTTAGTCTTTGAGAGGGCTTGTTGAGTTTCATTTTTACTTGAAGGAACGTTAATTTTTAAAAGAAAATGAGAAATTTCACATTTTTACCCGAATAACAGGATTAGAAGAGAGAACTTAGTGTTTAGACATTTCATTTTATTTCTCAGCTTCGGTAGACAAAGCGATGCGTTGAGTTGCAGAAATCAACACATTACATATATCTTGAAAATTGGAAGTAAATTATTAATAGAATGTTTTGTTCCTAAGTTTTCTTTGCCTTTGCTATAAAGGAATAAGAGTGTAGATGCTAAAAAATGTTAACGATCTTCCAAGGTAATCGAATCTATTCCCACTGCGTATACAAGTAAACTATTCAACGATATGATGACGCAAAAAATATTTTGTATGATTTGATATGATATTTAAAGATTGATTGGTTTGGCGACAGAGCGTCTGGTAGTAAACGCAACAGTAATAGGTCAGAAAAATATATATATTTTTTTATTTTATCGCACGCTGGTCTGAAGACAAAGAGCTGCATTTAGTTCCGCCACTCAACGGTAACAACACTTCAAGTTTCGAACATTGGAAACGGAGTGTTTTAGCACTAAATTCCCTTTGCCTACCCAGTTATATGTAGAACACAGCGTGATGCTATAAAAAAAGTACTTTTCACGAAGCCCTCTAAGAAATTGTTATCATTTGTTATCAGTAAGTTTATATTGGATCGGGAGCTCTATCAAAGCGTCAGGTGGTGAATTACGGTTATTTATTGTGGGCCATCAACATCTATCCTATGTTTCCTTCGGACGTAACTCAAGACCGGATCTTGGATAGATTTAGTGGATTCAATTTAGTTACGTATTGATTACGGAGTTTTTTATTATTTTTAATTGTATAGAAGAGAAATTGAGGCAGAAATTGAGAAAAAAAGTCAGCTTCACGCTGTATCCCGCACACAGCAGGGTAGGCAGTGGGAACCTGGTGTTATGACACTCCGTTCCCTACTTTCTGCCGGATTCTAGAGGCATTGCGTGTTGAATGGCAGAACTCAACGCCGCGCTTTGCTTTGACACCAGAATGAAGAAATGGAAATATAAATTTAAGTAAGTATTTCATCTCTTCGAGTGGGGATCGAACCCACAACCAGTCAGTTTTACAGTCACACTTTTTGCCGCTGCGCCACGACTAGCCTCAAGAAATTGAGAAGAGATGAAATATTTAATATTTTTATTTATCCGCTCTGGTGGTATTGTTAAGTTCCGCAATGTCTCTAGAATTCGCTGGAAAAATCTGAGGGAATGGAACGGAAATATTTTAATAGGAACGGAGTGTCTTAATACTAGGTTACCTCTGCCTATACTGCTTTGTGTGAGAAACGTGTATAGCGAGAAGCTAAAAATAGAAGATTTTTTTTAATAAGAATGTATTTGCTTGTTTGTTATGTAATTTGTTACTTGATTTTCATATTTAAAAGTGATAATTACAACTATTAAGCATGTTTTTTTCAAATCTTATGCTATTTATAAGATTTTAAAAGTAGAAATCTGAAGCGCATCATATCAGTAACAGTAGGTTGCTGTATACATTATTATTGTTTCTGCATTACGTTGTGTCTCACAAATAGCAGGGTAACAGTGGGAACCTAGTATTAAAACACAACGTTCCCTACTTTCCGTCGAATTATTGAGCCGTTGCGAGTGGACTGGCGGAATTAAGCGCTGGGCTTTATCTTATTACCAAAACGAAGAAATGACTACAACTCATTCTCTCAAATGAAAATTGAACCTACAAACGTCCCGATGACAGTCACACGCTTTGCCTCTGTGCCACAAGAATAGAGAAACGAAGTTTTTATTATTTCCAGAATCCAATAAACACAAGAGACGCGACAGTATCAGCCTTGTCGGATGCTCAATACGTCGCACCTCTGATACAGAGTGGTGATTTACTGAGCGGTGTTAAGATGGTGAATGATGAGGAGCAACCGTCCAGACAAACCAGGACGTACTTCTACGTGTATGATTATCAAACTAAGGATGGGTTATATCCGCAGGTAATATTTTTTATCGTCACTCTGTATCCTGGACTTGAAAATGGAATGGTAGGCAGAGGGAATCTGGGAACTAATGTTAAAACACTCCGTTGTCATTAAGACACTTTGATATTTTTCCGCTGGTGAACACCGAGGTATGCTTCTAATAGAACTAACAACCGCCTATACGGTTGCAAACTCGTGCCTACAGAGGAACGACTGGTCTCATTAAATAAAGAAAAAAATATATTAATTTAATGGTTACTCCACCATGGCAAACGGCATGCAATTCCGCCACCTAACACGCGCAATATCTTGAAACTAAGCGGAAAGCATATAATGAAATATCTTGATACTAGGCTCTCTCTCTGCCTACTCTGTTATTCCTAAACCAGCGTATAGCTGTATTTTTTTCATATAAATATTAAAGAAATAAAATAATTATAAAATATAACAAACACTAGGTTCCCTCAAGTTAATTTAACACTTAAATTTCCTTTGCCAACCCTGTAATATGCGGAATACAGGGTAAAGCAAAAAAAACAATTCTTAAATCCAAACGTAATTTGAACATATACCTATTTCAAATGCAATACAACATCTAATAATAATAAGCCTTACTTACATCAAATTTATTTTTTAAAAATTTCCATTTTATCCTCATAAAGTCAGATATTATTATATCCATTTTAATTCGTATTTGTAATTAACAAGCATATTTCACTGTGGTACATTAAACTTAATTGAGAATGTAATTAACTCCTCACAATTCCATGCGAGCGATTAAATGAAGATTTAAGTTATTATATAAATATAATATTATAAAATATTATATAATTTTATAATATATTCTTAATTTTTTATAGTTTCACGCTGTATCACACAGAATGTAGAGTGGGCAGAGGAAACCTAATGTCGCTAAACTAAGACACTCCGTTCCTCGCTACCCGCTCAATTTTTCGAGATATTGCGTTTAAAATAGTGCAACTCAGCGCCGCGCTTTGTGATCCTACATTTTTTTTATTTTCAAAGGCAGAGAGAACCTGGAAACATAGTGTTAAGGCACTCTGTTGCCATTAAGATACTTCGATTCCCCACTTCTCAACTCAACACCACATTTTGCACAATTAGCCGTATAAAAATAAAAATATGACTGTAGTTTTAATCCATCTTATAAAGTATTAGTAGAGACCTCTAAAACTTTAAAAATATAAAAAAACACCTTTTTTATATTTTTAAAGTGTTATATGGGAATCGAATACACGACTGTTGCGTTTACAGTCACACTGTTGCCACTGCGCCACGGCCACTCTCACATTTTTGAATATTTATAGTCTTTATTATGCAAATATTTATATATTTTAAAGTAAACTATATGATAATTCAGTCCATTGTAGTATTAAAGATTTATATTTATATCATAGCGACCTCACCGGCCACGTTTTGACCTGCTGTGGCAAGGAATGCGCGGCTTCGAATTCCGCCACACGAAATGAAGTAACTTGAATGCGGTTCACCCGCAAGTTATACTAAATTACATCAAATTTAACAATAAAAAATTATAAAGTTCATTTCAATCAATTACAAAACAGGAGAAGTTTTAAAGACGTTTCGGACTCTTGAGGAAGAATGGAGTGTCTTAACTTGGTCTCTCTGCCTACTAATTGTTTTATACACTTAAACTGTATCCCGCATATAGTACAGTAGGCGGAAACTATCATACCCAGTGATAACACATGTGGTTTTGACGTTTCGACGGAGCACAACACCGTGCTGTATCTTGTTACCAGAAGAAGAATTTTAAAATAATTCATACACTCAACTTTACTAACATAATAATGTAATTAGTTTTATGACCAAAAATATAACTAAAAGCTATAAAGTTTATACGATCTATTATTTCTGTTAATTGTCTACTTTATCTGTAACGAGACTTATATGTCTTAAGAATAACAGTTACTGCAGTCTTTAAAAGTTATATTACAAAAATTCGAATCTTGTGCTGTATATGATCTGTATTTTAAAAAGATTTTTTTCCTTTCCTCTTTGAGGTGTATTAATAAGAGTTTTATTTTTTCCCGTACAGTAGAGTAGGCAAAAGGAACCGAGTGGTATAACACTCTGATCCACACTTTCCACTCTATTTTTTAAGACATTGAAACTGAATTACGTGCTTAGAACCAGTAAAATAATTATACCTTAAAATTACAAAATATTAATACTCTTACTAATACAATATAACTTCTATAGAGAATGGGAGCAGTTCACGGTGAAGAGCTACCCTACATATTTGGTGCACCTCTCGTCGAAGGATTCGCTCATTTCCTAGAAAATTTTACCAAATCAGAAATATCACTAGCAGAGTCAATAATGTTGTTTGTGGCTAACTTCGCTAAAACTGGGTAAGTGAAGCTTTATCTAAGCACGTCTTTATTGTTCGAACTTCTGAGCAAGTGCTTTTGTTTTATTATCGACATACTGTTGGAGTTTATGGATGAGATGAGATTCAGTTCCCATGCCCGAGAGTTCTTGAGAATTAAAAAAATTCTAATCAGTTTCCCGTTGTATCCCGCCCACAGAAAGGGTAGACAGAGGAAGCCTAGTGTAAGTGTGATTTATACTTTTTCAATATTTAAAAGTTGTCTGGTCAATACAGTTCTAATCTCGGTACGTTCAAATTTTTATACGTTTTCTAAATAACTATGACTCTTCAATTTAAAAAGTCCTGGGTTTGATTTGTAACTGAATAACATATATAGTTCTATGGCATACAGTATCTATTACACATATGTGTCTTATCGCCATAGAACCAACTTTATCGTTCAAAACTTCCACAGATAGTAAACAGATTTGTTTTACTATTGACATATCGTTGAAGTTTCTAGATGCTGGACAATCTTTTGAATTTAATGGTGAAAATCTGATTTTTAAGCTGAATATTATGAATTTGGTGTCAATTCAACTGTATTTCATTTTATAATTGTGAATTAGTCACCTGATTTCTATTCCAAGTTTCTTGATAAAGTTTAGGGTCGTCTCCCTTAAATTTATCAAGAAACTTGGCACAGAAATCAGTTCAATTCGAACTAATTTTTGATTTTTAGTTTTTTTTTTCATAGTTTAAAAAAGTTTATTCACACATAATTTGTAGAAAAATCATGATTAACCAAGCTAAACGTACACCATATAAAGGAAGTATATACAAAAACTTCATGGGTATGTTTACAATCTTTTTTCAAAGTATTTATAATCATTATTATTAATCTTATTAATTTTGTCATAAGAACAATAACAAGTAACTAAACACCATCTAATTGGAATAGAGATCCTTAACTTTTTCTTAAGTTTTTCTTAATTGTAAAAAAATATTACTTTTATTTAATAGGACAGTACAAGCAACATATTTTTTTTATTATCCTTAAAATAATCAACTGGATAATTCGAATGAAATATTTTTTTTTAAATTAAAAAAATGAATTAAGACTTTTAAAAAAAAATGAATTAAGATTTTTTGAAGTTTGATATAGATACTATTTTTAAACTAATTATTTAATAATAACTACAAATCTTAATTATGAACTTCTTGAATTCTTGAAGATACTATTTTAAAAATTTAATTATTTTATAATATAATAACTAAAAATCTTTAAAACATGTCTTCTTAAAATTTAGTTTAGACACCAGTGTAATAACTACACTATTACACCCTTTTACACTATTATACACTATTTTAATAACAGGAACTTAGAGTCTTAACAATATACAAACTTTTCGAAGCCATTCCTTTCATACCCGTTTGTTGTATCCTTTCATAAATATTATACACAAATTATAAATGTAGTCACAAAATTGAAAAAAATACTTGAAAATAAAAAAAATACTGAAGTTCTGTTATAGTATCTGTATATGCCTAGCAGATAAAAATCAGTACTAAGTAATAATAATAAACACTATTTAACAAAACTATTTGCGAAAATAATAAAAAAGTATTATACTTTTCTAAGGCATTACAAGCATTCACACACCGGCGCCATCCTTTGAGTTACAGCAGCGTGAAGTTGGCACAAATTTATGTGCCTCAGGGTTGCCCTACAACAAAAATGTGTATATCCGATATCGTTTTTATTATAGTTGAATTTTAAAATGTCCCATTCAATACGTGTTCCTTTCGTGGTACCACTTCCCTATTAGTCCCTAGTCAGATATAAGAATATAAAAAAAATATTTTTGTACCCAGGAATCCTAACGATAATACGCGGCAAGAGGCTTTCCTTCCGGCGTCGAGAGAGAAGAACAAATTTCGCGGTATTAATTGGGAGGAATACGATTCTACACATCAAAAGTATCTTGAAATTGGTTAGTATATTTGATAAGACACTTCATCTTTTTAGACGTAAGGAATTGCGGTGGAAGAAAATCAGGATCTAAAAATGAAATAATTTTAACTAAACTGTTACAATAATGACTATAAATAATGACGATTGTGGTTTCAATTCCATCAAATATTTTTTTCCCTTTGGTGACTAGCCAAAACACGCAGTTGTTTCGTCTTTTAATATAAATATAACAATGAAAAAACATATTTCGGAGGCCATCTTCTCTCTGACTATTCCGCTTGTTACAGCGGCAAAGCACCTGACTATAAGCGCGATGGTTATTGGTTCTATTCTCACTCGGAGATGATGAATTATTTTCATTTCATCGCTGTGGTAACAACAAAAAACGCGGCAAAAAATAGGCAAATTAGACGGAATTTTTTGGACGCAGTATCTCAATTGATTCCCTCTGCCATATACAGCGTGCAATTAAATAAAATTCTGATGGAATTATAATTTGATATAATTCTCATGCACCGCACCTAACTCCTTACAAATACCTTCTAATTTACATACTTATAATATTATAATTTCTTGCAAAATAATAAATTGTTGATCATTTCAAAAATCACGAGGCAAAAGCTAAGAATGAAGGGTAGCAGGATACGAAATATGCTATCAAAGTGAATTTTACATCAAAAATTCCGGATGCGGTATTCGAAATCTCATACCCTCATATATAATGTATGGAACTTGACTTCGATATACATATCTATTATATACGAGTATTGGTTATAAGACTTCCTTTGGCTTCAAATATTCTTGGTTTGTTTACTTTTTGGTTTTTTTTAATCATCACGCTGTATCCTGCATGTAGCAGGGTAGGCAGAGGGAACTTAGAGTTAAGATATTCCGTTCTCCACTTTCCACCCCTTGAGATACTGCATGTTAAGTGACGGAACTCAATGCCGCGTGTTGCTTTGTTACCAGAGCGATGAAATTAAAATATTAAATATACCATTCGAATCGATTCAAATAGTTGCGTCTACAGTCATATGTTTGTGCTACTTCGTTATAACTAACCTCTGCAATATTTTTAAATTTAATGATGAGCGAAATTATTTATCATTAAATGCTGTACGTTTTTTACATGTATAGTCTACTTTATTTTTATATATGTAATAAAGTACTCTAGAATAGAAATAATTTTAATAAAAATACTAAAATAATACTATCACAGAGTGTGTTTTGATAGTATTGTTTTAGTATTTTCTTTTTGTCCTTATTTTTTAAAATATAAAAAATGTCTTTCATATGCAAATTATGCGTATATTTTATTCTTTACTTTCCACAACTCAACTAATTTCCATTCAAAGTTATTTCAGACGAAAGCCATGCTATTAAAATGTAAATTTATTTAAGCATTTAAACGTAGCCCAAAATATTACGAAACATCGATTTTTGTTGTGACTCTGTTATTCATAATGTAATATTAACCCACAGGTAAATAAAACTAAAATTTAAATTTAAAGAAATAATATTATTTCCTTAACATTTAAACAATGTTACTATTGGAATTAAAAACTTAACCATACACTTACAATCAATTCTTCTTTATATTATACGTTTTTTAGTTTTTTTTTTTATTTCTTGTTTTATTATATCATATATATATGTTTTCTCAGGTAATAAGAAAAAGTGCGACGAAAGCGGGTGGATGGTTGAATATTCACACTAGGTTTCAGGGTGACTCTAATAAAATTTGTAGTAACTAGCGACCCACGCGCTTCTTTGCTTAAATTTATTCTTATATTCAAGCCAAATTACAAATAATTTTCTCATTAATTGTAGTCTATGTGTTATTTTTATTGGCGTATAAGCAATATTATTGCAAAGTTTCATATAAATTCGTTCAGAAGTTTTTGTGTGAAATTGAAACAACCATCCGTTTTCACATAAACTTTCACATTTATGATATTAGTAAGAGTGAGATACGTATATCAAGTTTTAAAAGTATTAAAATTTATTCCAACAGGTATAAAACCCCGAATGAAGAATCATTTCCGGGCGCATCAGCTATCTGTGTGGCTTCGCTTAATCCCCGAGCTCCATAGAACCGGTATGGAAGACGTCTCAGCTCGGCATAATCTGTTCAAAAATTACAATGAACAGGATCTATACGAGGGCATTATTAGACCGGATCCATTGTCAAGGACCGAAAATGATCAAATAAGGAAAAATATATCATACGATACCGCTTTGACTACAGTAGACACCATATTGGCTACATGTGTCACAATAATACCAAATAGAGACCTAAATTTCACAACTACAGATAATACCCTGGCAAATCTAGAAGCTGCAGGCTATGCGGCTTATTCCACAGCTTTGAGTGTAACAATCGCTATTGGATGCTCACTCCTCATTTTGAACGTATTAATCTTCGCTGGAGTCTATTATCAACGGGATAAATCAAGGTCACGGGGCAAACAGCGTTTCAACGAGAAACACTTTGAAACTATATCTGGAAAGCATTCACATTATCATATAGATCCCAATATAGCGCCTAGTTTGGTTGTTGATATCGAGCGTCAGAATAGAAAGAAAATAGATTTGGCCAATATGAACTTTAAAGGTCCTAAAACTCCAAGTCCCACTCTAAGTATAGATATGCCGAGCAAATTGAACAGTAGTTTTAGATTGCCCAACACTTATCCCGAATATGGGACGCTACCTAAGAATTTAAATCAATTTAGTAATCAGGATATGAGGAATCCGAACGGTTCGACCGATTTTAATGAGCCAAGACTTCCTCACGCTACTCTAAGGAGAGGTAAATCGATACACTCAACTACTTTGCCACAGGCCGCGATCGATGAAATGAGAGTGTGATTTTGATATTATGACTTGTAAAGTGTATAAGTAAGAAAGTTTTTAGGGATGGACGTTAATGATTCAATTGTAAAGATTATTAATTAAAGAATCAAATGTATGGATGTTGTTTTTTTATCATTTTTCTTTTATTTATTTTTTTTCATTTTAAATCAGCTTCACGCTGTATCCCGCACACAGCAGGGTAGGCAGAGGGAACCTAGTGTTAAGACGTTCCCCACTTTCTGCCGAATTCTGGAGGCATTGCGTGTTGAGTGGCAGAACTCAACGCCGTGCTTAGCCTCGACACCAGAGCGAAGAAATGGAAATATAAATTTAAGTAAATATTTCATCTCCTCGAGTGGGGATCGAACCCACAACCAGTCGGTTTTGCTGTCACACCTCGTGCCGCTGCGCCACGACCGGCCTCAATTTTAACTGATACTATATATTAATTAATTTAAGCAAGAAATTATACACTTATTTAGAAAACGTATAAAAATTTGAACCACTTAGAGGTCAGAGCGCCTGGTCGGTTTCCAGGAGGCACGGGTTCGAGTTCGAGCTACGTTCAATTTTTTATACTTTTTCTAAATAAGTATTTTCCTTTCCTAAGTGTGGAATAACACTTGAAAAATGTAAAAAATAAGAAAGTATATATTTTATTATAATATTGATAAATATAATGAGTAAATAACTCGATGTGTGAATCTCTTTTATAACAGAATAAATATTATATTTTAGTTACAAAGATTATCATTCTATAAAATGAAAAACACAGTTTATTATTCTTTTTATAAACTTTTTTTAAAACTCATTTAACATATTATAACTAATTTTAAATAAAGCTAGACACACATTAATAACAATTTTGATTGAAGCCGTCAAGGCGCAGGGGCACAAGCCTGTGATTGTAGGCGTGACGGTTATGGGTTCGATCTCCAAACAATCGAATGAAATATTTAATATTTGCATTTTCCCGCTCTCTTAAAAAGGCAAAACGCGGCGTTGCTTTTCGTCACGCAATACGCAATACCTTCAGAATTCAACGAAATTTCTTAACACTAGGATTCTAGGATCTCCAGATTTCATCTGAATGCATCTTCATTCCCGTTAGCGTGTAGCTAAAAAAAATATAACAAATATATAGTAAGCTGTAGTAGCAGATATTCTTAATTACTATGTAAAATATACATAATTAAGGAAAAATAATTCTCATTTTTTTTAAATACAATATAAAAAGGCAGTTCCAGATATTGATATATATATATATATATATATATATATATATAATCAACAAAATTTTAGAAACCATTATGGTTCAACAGCACAGCGTCTTACTACAAACGCGACGGTTTTGTTCTGATAACAAGAGAAAGCTCGGCGTTGAGCTCCATCACTCAACGTACGATGGTTCGAGAATCAGAATTATAATAAATTTAACTATTTTTGTTTTTGTATCCTTTCTAGATTACTTATTATTAATGATAATTTTAAAAACAATGCAAAATTCCTTGTTCAATGATTAAAAATATTTCTTATAGAAATATATACAGTCTAAATTTATAGTTGGTTAATTTATAGAAGCTTAAATAATATATTCAATTCCATCAAACATCGTTTACAACCATATTGTAGTTGGTTCACACAGAGTAGTCATATAATTTACAAATCTCAAGGATCTTTCGGATAGAGATGGCTTAAGCGAACATTTCGCTTGAAACGCTAGCGGTCGACGATAAACAAGACTATAAAGACCCTTTGTTCAGTTCAACCATACATAAAATAATGTTGTCACACACAACTATCGATGTTAAGCTATAGATTTATCGTTTCGATAGACGCCAACGTCAATTTTTACGGTAGCGATAAAAGTATTTACGAAACATTCTACTATAACATGGAATAAATATTGCTGTGGATTTCAATATACAAAGTCCGAATATTTTTTTCGTGAATAAAGTAGATATGACTAAACTATGATCATTTGTAGACCGTTTTGAGTGTCAATAAACGGTTTTATGATAGCATATTTTTATTGCAATACTTTCGAACTTCTTTTATGTAATTGAATTGCTGAAGTAACTTAACGACGTCATAAATTATGGGACCTTAAGTAAGACGTTATCGTCGCAAAGTTGGAATGTGAAGTTGTGAACTGGAGCAAGGATCAAAGGTTGAATTCCTGCTTGTAAAATATACAATATTTTTATTTTGTTGATACAAAACAATGCTTTTATTTATAAATCTATAGAATATCTTGTAATTAAATATCTATTACGTATTTAGGGGATCTCAGTGATCTTTAATAAACAGATTTCTTATATTATAAAAAACTCAAAAGACGTAAAGCTAAAACAAACTCAAAAAAATGGAAATAACGCTTTTACAATCACTAAAACACTAATAAAATTCGTTATAAATGTATTTTTTTATTAAAAAAGTCACCCATAATAATGAAATGAATATTTGCATATGTCATTTAAGTTCATTCATTTAACTATTATTAAAAAAATATCGACATAAGAGCAACTCTACATACATCTAATGTTCTATCATATCTACATAGAAGTCTCGAGTTGTCTGTATAACGAGAGGGAAAGGACTGAAGAGAGTAACACAATGCCATATACTTTTTGTCTTATGTCTAAGAATAATAAACATTTTTTATTTTATTTAATTGACAAAACATTTTTATTTTATTTTTATATGTTGTAATTATCTAATCCAGTCGTCATACTCTTAAGTATTTAACGCTCCAATATATTATTTTACTTCCACGCTGAATCGGTATAGAATGGTAGGCACAGGCAATTTAAACACATTTCGCTCAATTTTTAACAACATTATTTAAACTTATTTAAACAACATTATTTTAGATTTTTTATCAAGTGTTACAATAAACTCTATTACAATATTATGTAAATAACAACAAAAAATTGAGAACGAAGTAAAATGTTTCTAATTTTAATAGACAAAGCGTAGTGATGTGTTTCACCTCTCAACACGGAATGTCTGGAAAAATTGAGGTAAAAATTAAAAACAGAGGGTTCCCAATATTATTTTTCCTCTACTCACCCTTCCATGGGGGATAAAACGTGAAACGGTTGGCATACTTGGTACAATATAAAACCTAAAATATCGATAAACTTAATTAGTAATAATAACATCACTACAATGTTCCATATCTTCATAATGTCATAGTTTCTAGTTTGAGTGACTATGAGGGTAACAATACGCTTGTCTTGCGCGAGTATCACTGAATAACATGAGTTTAGAACTACGAGATTAACTGTCTTCAAATTTAATAGAGTGTAAATAACATTTAGAGAAAGTGCTATCAATCATTTGTGATACTAAGTCTGCTTGGTTAAATGGAAATAATTTAGTAAGGTATGGTTATTTTTCGAACATGAGCTCGCCTAATTGGCTTTTACAGTGACACCGGTTGAGTAGGGAAGAGGAATGTTGCCGCTTGAGAGGATGTCGTCAGCGGCAAAGTCGTCCCTTGTGGGACGTCGATTGCGCTAGATTCTATAAGGTAAATAAGAGCATAGGTGCAGTACATTAATGGACTGGACGTAAAAATATGTTTTCAAATAGATCCGAAAGTTCTTGAGATTATAGTGTGTGAGAAATTGGATGGAGTGGATTTGATTCAATTTCAGAAATTATTTCTATTATTTATATTTTGTTTTATGCCATTTTGCGACGGTTTTAAAGTCAACTTTCTTTTCGTTTCTTACATTGTGAGTGGCCAAACTTAACGCCGAGCTTTGCTTTGCCTCATTACCAGAGCAAGGAAATTAAAATATTAAATATATCATTCTCCTGAGTGAAAATCGAACCCACATGATTAGCGGTTAATATTATTATTAGGTTAATATTATTATAAATAATTTAATATTCAAATAATTTTTAATTCCCCGGTCTGTGGCGATTTTATATGATTTGGGAAAAAAATGGGAATGGATTACCTTGGGATGTGTTACCTTGACATTACGTTCCTACTACCTATTTGTGCTATGCAGTAAAAAGCTTGAAACTCAAGGGAAAAAAGCTAAAAATAAAAAAAAAACAATCGTGATTTTAATACAAAAAAAAAATTAAAAGAAGTGACTTATCAGTATATATTTGTTAATAACTGCACTATATTACAGAAGACTTACAAATAATAAATCAGCTTCACGCTGTATCCCGCACACAGCAAGGTAGGCAGAGGGAACCTAGTGTTAAGACACTCCATTCCCCACTTACAAATAATAAAAAATATATAAAGCTAACGTGTAATTCAATTGATATCAATGTTTAAAAATAAACAAAAAACTTGCAAAGTAAGCTGAAAGGCGAATGCCGCACGCGATGTTCTCACGATCGGATAATACCTCGTGTCAGCATCTAATACGTAGCCGGAACCCCTTTGTGTAGTACGAAAGGAATTTTATTTAGTATAGATTGCGCTAAAGTAATAAGTTTATACAATAAAATAGGTTAGGTCTAATATAAAAATTGTAGTATTTACTGTTTTAATGTGTTATTAGGTTGGCTTGTAAGTATAAAATACCATTTAAGAAACTGCATTTGATCCACTTGTTATAATTGTTGGCAAAGCGCGGCGTTGAGTTTCGCCACTTAAATTGCAATACCTTAAAAAATCAGAGGACAGAGGGGAAAGAAGTATCTTAGTAAATTACCTCTGTCTACCCTGATATGTGTGGGATACAATGTGAAGCTGAAAAAAATGTGTCAGTATAAAACTAACAGCTTCGTTACATAGGAATAGCTTAGGTTACAATACACGGGAAGGAAACTCAACAGCCAGACCAGGTCCACAATACATATGGTATTATCGACCTGGTCTGACTGTTGAGTTTTTTTCCCTTTTTACCTTACGAATTAAATTATTGTAACATCTCGCCCTTCCCTTGGATACATCGTAAGTCTAAAAGTATACTTAAATTCGTGTAATGCATATATAATATATATACATCGCACAAAATTAGTTCAAAATGATAATTTGTAATGTTTATTTCTATATAATACTTGTATCTTTTTTTATCAGCTTCACGCCCCATCCCGCATGTAGTAGGGTAGGCAAAGAGAATCTGGTCTTAAAACACTCCGCTCCCCACTTTTCGATGAATTCCGCCATTTACTTGACAGAGCAAAAATGAAAGTGTTAAACGTTTCGTTTCCTCGAGTGTGAATCGAACCCACAACCTGTCGCGTTTATAGTCACGTACTTGTGCCCCTGAGCTACGACTGGCACCAAATTATTATTCCTGTTAATTACAAATTATTAGATATGTTTATTGGTATAAGGTTTTACTTTTCGCCATGTTTCAAGATTCTAGGACACTTTTGATTACAGCAAATAGATACGCAGATGTATATTGATTCCATAAAGGTTCTATTTTTTTAATATGTGGTACAGATCCATGAAAAAGGTGTATTGACATCTACGACGGAGTTAGCTACGCTCAGTTTGCGTTCGTGCATGTATGGAATGTGAGTATAACTGCACATACACCGGTCTACAATGTGGTATTAGCGCCGACATGGTGCTGTTATTAAGACAAAGATAAGTCAATGTGTACATATGTGTGTATATGCAGAAGAGGAATAAATACAAGATGAATGTTAAAGGTTAAAACCTTATCAAAAATATATTTCTTATAAATATGTATATTTTCAATAAAAAAATTGAGAAATGATTATATTTATATTATTTTCATTTTCCCGATCTGGTGTCAGGACAGTCTTAAGTTTCACCATTTAACACAGAATATCTCAAAAATTCGGTATAAAATGGAAAACGGAATATAATAACACTAAGTTTCCTCTGCTTACCCTGCTATATGCGAGATACATTGCAGAGCTAAATAAACAAAAAACAGCTTTACGCTGTACCCTCACACACAGTAGGGTAGGCAGAGGGAACCTTGTGTTAAGACACTTCGTTCCCCACATTCCGCTAAATTTTGGAGACATTGCGTGATGACTGGCGGAACTGAACGCTACCTTTTACAGCAAACCCACAACGCTTTGCGTTTACAGTCACACTTTTGGGACCTTGCGCTACTTCTGGCCTCAAACAAACAAAGAATTAAAACGGTTAAATAAACAATTTTAAGAATATTCTTCACAAGCTGAAACATTTTGAATGATACAAGACCTTACCGTAGTAACTTGTTCAAATTTATCAAAATAAAAAAAATATCCATAACCAAGAATAGAACTCACTAATATCACGTAAACATACATCAAATCACTTCTCGTACAAGATTTCATCATCTAGAATAGAAAGGAACATAAAAGTGGCATGACCTAAATGGTTATTACTCAGTTTATGAAAAATGCCACATAGATTTATATAAATAAATATGTCAAGAATCAAGAAAAAAGTACTGTAAGAATCCTTCTAATTAATCATAACGTGAGAGGTCGGTCCTCGTTGTTCAAAATTCATTTTAAAAAATATTTTTGAAATATAAAAGCAGTGAACTACACAAAGTGTAATTGCTACTTAGCTAGAACAAACGACTATAACTCTTATAAAACTGCATCATAAAAGACACATTTCTGCACTCACTATATATTGTACTGTTAATGTATACCAGTTTATTCTGGTAATAAACTGGTATACATCAGTCAATTTTAGTTCCTATTACGTAAGTAATAAGTATTTTTTTTTCTAATAGAGAAAATACTTGTAAGACAACACTATTATAGCTTTTATTTCAATTAAAATATAAAGCTTGATATATGTATGTTTGCGGCGTACTTGCTTTTTTATTTCCAGGTTTATATCTCAGGCCATTGCGACTCAAAAGCTCAAGCGTGTAAGCCTAAAAACGAGAGTGGGTTTGATTCCCACTCGCGGGAATTAAATATTTAACCCTCTACACGTGTATGTCACCGCATAGGCGGCACACCATGGTATTGAGCGATTTATTTTTTATTTTTTCTAAAATAATAAAAACATAATTTTTTTTTACACTACGTGTATCCCTAAGGACTTCAATTTAAGAACAGTTAAAAAAACACTCACTCACACTCAATTTAAGGATAGTTAAAAAAAACTCATATAAATAGTCGTTTGTTCTAGCTATAAATAAATCCGAGTAGATAGATAAGTAAATAAAATAATAGTCCGAGTACAGTGTAATCACTAGATAACCTAAACCGATCAAAAGGTTTCCAGGAGGCGAGGGTTCGAGTCCCGCTGCGTTCAAATTTTTATACGTTTTCTAAATAAATATTTTTCTTTCTTAAGTGTTGAATAACATTTTAAAAATGTTTAAAAACCTATTATGTAACTTACGAGTGTAAATGGTTAATATTTTAATTATATCGCTCTAGTAAAGAAGCAAAGTAAATCAAATCAATAAATCAATCAACAGCGTTAAGCTAAAGAAGCAAAGTAGAGTGTTTAATTTTGACAATCAACAGGCAATGCCTAAAAAGCCGAAATAGGAATTTGAGAATCAAACTTACAACCATCGCTTTGATAGACGCAGTTTTGTGTCCGGGATACAGCCTGAAACTATAAAAAAATCTGTTTTTAGTTCAATCATCAATAAAATAGTACCCGCTACTATCTCTGTATGCAGATCCAATAACCAATCTTTAATTTCAATACGTTATACGCTCGACAGAAGCAATCGTAGTGATGGAGGCTTAGACTACCTGCCAATTGGTATTGGAAAGCTATTCAGGTTTCAAATTTGTCTGGGTCAGACTGATATTGAAATGTATATTGATAATAATTTCTCGTAAGGTATAAGAAAATAGTTTCAAAAATTTTAAAGTTATTTTAAAAAGCTATAAAATATAAACGTAGCGAGAGTCCAACCCGCATCTCTTGGAAGTTGTCCAAGCGCTCTTAAGCCACATATTTTTTTAAGCTTTACGCTGTATTCCGGACATAGCAGATAGAGGGAGCTTGGGAGCCTAATGTTTAGACTTAAGAAGAAAAAGTTAAAATATATTTCTCCTGCCTAATAAAAATTCTTCCTTAGTTTTTTTAGGCTTCACATTCTACCTGTATACTATACTAGGCAGGCGAAGGGAACCTGGTGTTAAGAACTCTATTCCACACTTTCAGACCATTTTTCGAAACATTACAATTTGAGTGCCGAAACTGAGCTCCGCATTTTGTCTCGTTACCAGAATCCGCAACCATCATGTTTATAGTCAAATGCTTTGCCGTTGTGCCACTATAGCCTTCTTATTGATGTTTTATTGAAATTATTGTAGCTTTGCACAATATTTTTAACAGATTATTTATTGAAGTTTATAGGTAAATTTTTGTACTATTTCTATAGACAACGGGATATTACTTTCACTATCTTAGAAGCCATTGTGACGTATATAAAACTTATTTTTTTATGCCTTACGATATCATAGTATAGAAGAATAGCGTCCGACTGGAAACTCAGTAGACGTGGACTCAATACCCTCTCAGAGGAGTCAATTGTTCCTATTTTACTGCTGTAGCAGGGCAAAGTGCGGCGTTGAGTTCCATAATTCAACACGTGTGAGAACAATCTACCTTCCTTACTCTATGTACTTTGAAAGGTGAGACCGGGTGGATTGAATCGATCGATCGTGAATTGGCTTGAGCTGCCTAAAGAAACACAGAATCGGTCTAAATTTATGTAACTGCGTTAACCCGCCATTGGTGACCCTAGTTTAACTTATACGTTTGGTGATGCCGGTGTCACGAACCGGGGTTTTTGATGATAAATACTTATTTAGGTAACGTATAGCTAATTTCGTTTTAATCTTAAACATATATATATCAATAAAACATATGTATTTGGTAAATCACAACTCGTATATTAGTATTATGCAATCATAAAGACTCTAGACAAGTTCAACTGTGTCTGTGGTTCTCAAATTAGTTTAATTAACAAGAATTGTTTTATAATGATATGGTTGCTGTATTTGGCAGAATTGTCCCTTTCCAAATAAAAAGAGAACTTGTTGTCACTTATACACCCTCGGTCACTCAACGCTATTTCACTGTCCAAATTTTGATCTGGGTACGAGATATCCCGGTTTTACTTCGCTTTAACTTTCATTATTCAACAATGCCTCTGAACAAAATCTTCATTAGATTATAGCGGTTTTCGTGAACTACGCTATTTAATAATATTCTATATTTTCAATTATGGAGTGAAATTAAATTTCCAAAATTTTGTGGAATAATTGTCCAAATTTATTTACACTTTAAGAAGATACACAAGAGAATAATTTTACACACTCACAGAAGGAAATAAAGAAATTTAAAGAAATAGTAAAAGAAACAGATAAGCGAAACAGATACGTATTAGTAAGAAGATAAGGCTTAAAATTGAAAACAAGCAATGAGTACAATATTAAAACAAGTGAACGTCGCAAGCGATAGTAGCCGACTCTTTACTCGTAGCTAGCAAGCAGGCTACGTCACGCACAGCAAAAAAACTCGAAACAAGTTTATCTTGCGAATGCGCTGCGTGCGGATGAATTATAATAAATATAAATATTAACTTTAGTTTTAAGTAAATTTGAAAATAGAATATAGTGTAGTATTTGTATATATTATTATTAATTAATTTTATTAAAAGTTAATATTCACTACAGTACTCCCCCCCAGAGACCTGGTTAAGGGCGATAGTAATCTGGAAATCTAACTGTTCTGCCGCTTCGTGTCCGCTTCTCAAGTTTCTGCTCCACATCAGACTGAGAGATTGCCTTTGGTGCAGTAACTGGTCTGTTTGATACAGGAACGGCCTCTCGCGTAACATATGCGGGCTTGAGCCTGTCCACACTTACGTTGTTAGGCTTACCAGATATGTCTATCTGAAAATATTTAGGCGTCCTTTTAAGAACCTTGTACGGGCCTGCATATGGTGGTTCCAGTGGTTTGCGGACGTGGTCCTGCCGTAAAAAAACATGTGTCGAGTCTGCAAGGTCGGCCGGAATATGAAAAGGACCTGTCCTATGCCATGACGTGGGCTTCGGCGAGAGTCGTGCCATACTAGCACGAAGACGAGTAACCAGATTTGTGATATCACCTGTCTTGTAATCTTCAGAGGGTGCGAGAAATTGTCCTGGAAGACGAAGGGGCTCCCCGTAGACCAGCTCAGCTGCTGAAGCCTGAATGTCGTCCTTCCAGGCGCTACGGATGCCCAGCAGCACTAACGGAAGTGCTTCCGTCCAGGTTGAAGAGGAATGGCACATGATAGCTGCTTTTAGCTGCCGATGAAGTCTCTCGATCAAGCCATTGGAAGCTGGGTGATATGAAGTGGTTCTAAAATGATGTGCACCAATCATGGCTGATAGTGCCTTGAAGAGATGCGACTCGAATTGACGTCCCCTATCGGTTGTAATTCGAAGAGGGCAACCAAATCTTGCTATCCAACCAGAGAGAAGGGCGGCCGCACAGGAATCAGCTGTGATGTCTTTGAGTGGGTATGCCTCAGGCCATCGTGTGAAACGATCGATGACTGTAAGGCAATACCTGAAATCAGACGAAATGGTTAAAGGTCCGATAATGTCGAGGTGGATGTGTGCAAACCTCGACGTAGGAGTTGGGATTGAGGATAAGGGAGCAAGGGTATGACGGTGAACTTTGCTCTTTTGACAAAGTATACACTCTCGTGTCCACTCTCTACAGTCCTTGCGAATCCCTGGCCATACGAATCTCTGTGTTACCAGCCGCACTGTAGCTGTCCTACCAGGATGGCTCAAGCTGTGTAACGCTTCAAAAACTTGTCGGCGAAATTTCTGAGTAATGAACGGGCGTGGAGAAGACATTGATACGTCACAGTAGATCTTCTGGTTAGAGTCTGGCAAGTCTACCTTAACGAGTTTTAACGATGAGCCTTTTTGAAGCAGACCTAGCAGTTCAGGATCAGTATCTTGAGCAAGTGCCAGAGCCTGGTAATCAATAGAACGACTCACCTCTTCCAGTCGTGACAATGTATCAGCCACTACGTTCAAACGTCCTGGTAAGTACTGAATACTGGTTGTGAACTGTGAAATATAGTCAAAGTACCGATATTGGCGCGGTGAGCATTTCTCCCTATTAATGTTGAATGCATAGGTGAGAGGTTTATGATCAGTGTGAATCACAAAGTTTCTAGCTTCAACCATGTGTCGAAAATATTTAATGGCTTCATAAATAGCTAAAAGCTCTCGGTCGTAAGGACTATACTTCTTTTGTGCGGATGTTAATTTCTTAGAAAAGAAACCAAGAGGTTGCCATACGTTGTTGACACGTTGCTGAAGTACTGCTCCAATACCGACATCAGATGCATCAGTGGCAATAGCTAGTTCTGCAGATGGATCCGGATGAGCTAATAACGTGGCTTGAGATAAACAAGTCTTACATTTATCAAAAGCTTCCATCATCTCAGGTGTCATTGTGATCGGCCTAGCTCCTTTCATCTTGGGTCCTAAAAGCGCAGAGTCTAATGGTGCTTGAATGTTTGCGGCGCCGGGAATAAAACGACGATAAAAGTTAAACATACCAAGGAAACGTCTTAATTCCTTAGCAGTTTTAGGCACGCTGCACTCCTGTATGCTCTTTACGTTCGTTTCTAAAGGTTGAGTCCCAGAACCTGACACTAGGTAACCAAGAAATTTTACCTGTCGCTGCCCGAAGACACATTTGGATGTGTTTATCAAAACACCATACTCCTTGAGCCTGGTGAAGAGTAGTCTGATATGGCGCTGATGTTGCTCTTCAGAACTGGAAAATACCAAAATGTCGTCTAAGTAACCAAAACAAAACTCATCAAAGTCACGTAGTACTTCGTCCATGAACCTTTGAAATGTTTGTGCTGCATTGCGCAGTCCGAAGGTCATGTACGGGAACTCAAAAAGTCCAAAAGGAGTTGTAATGGCTGTTTTGTGGATATCTTCGACGTGTACCGGTATCTGATTGTACGCCTTAACCAAGTCGATAGTTGAAAATACTGAACAATCAGAGAGTTGATAGGAAAAATCTTGAATATGGCGAATAGGATACCTGTCAGGTACTGTGCGAGCATTGAGTGCTCTATAATCACCACATGGTCTCCATCCGTCGTCCTTCTTCTTAACTAAGTGCAGAGCAGAAGACCACGAACTGTTAGACGAGCGGGCAGTTCCCTGTGAGAGCATATCATCAAATTCTTTTTTGGCCGCTTTCAGTCTAACTGGGTCTAAGCGACGAGGTCTACTAGTAACTGGTGGTCCGGGAATGGTTTTGATGTAATGCACAGTATTATGCTTAGGTAGGGAAGACGTACCTGATGGTCTCGTTACCTCTGGGAACTCATGAAGCAGCTGATGGTATTTTGATTCTCCCGAGATGGCTTTGACCGACGCAAGGTCATCGGAGATATTTTCTTTTAGTGCTTGCACTGATAGAGTAGTAGTTCCATCGACGAGGCGCTGATATCTGCAATCTACAAGAAGATTGTAAAATATCAGAAAATCTACGCCAATAATCGGCTTTGAAACATCAGCGATGGTAAATTTCCAGGTGAAAGTACGTCGCAGTCCTAGGTCCAACTGCAATAATGTAGGACCATAAGTGTGAATGACTGTACCGTTGGCTGCCATAAGTTCATACTTCGTCTTGGTACAGGGCGCCTTGGTAGCCAACCGTGGAAAAACACAGAGATCAGAACCAGTATCTATGAGGAAAAGCATTTTTGAAATACGGTCGGTAATAAAAAGACGGCCTGTAGGTAAAGGGCAGACGTTGGCCGCTACTTCCGGCTGCCCAGAGAGTTTTCCGATTCTCCGTAAGTACATGGCTGTACACATTTCTTTGCGCTGGAACCAAATTTAAAATGGTACCAACATTTTTGGTGGGAAGTTAACTTCCGACGATGCCTGGAATGGCTCCGGGAACGCTCTCTGAACTTGAATGGTACCGAATTGTGACGTACCTGGGTCGAGAGTTCAGATACCTGCTTGGTCAGGAGTTGGATCTGCTTGGCCATTTCTTCCAACATGGAGGGTGCAGGGGGTGTGGCCATCGCAGACGTGCTTGCGACTTGTGGTGATGAGGGTGCTATTTCGTGCACCTTGTCTGCCAGGTCAGCTAATTTTTCTATAGGTAGATCAGGCTGCGAAGCTATAACAGTTTGAATATTTTGCGGTAATCTACTAGACCATAATGTTTTTAAAAAATCTTTGGGGACAGACAAACCCGCAAGATCTTGTATGTATCGCAGAAACTGCGATGGCTTGCGATCACCTAGCTGCTCATGCCTCAGCAACTGCATCACCTTCTTTTCCTGAGACGCAGATAATCTTTTAATTAGCTGCGTTTTAAGAGTGATGTATTTATCCGTCTCGGGAGGAGAAATTATAATATCCTTCACCTCGACAGCAAATTGATTGTCCAACTGAGCGGCAACGTAATAAAATTTTGTAGCATCACTTGTTATATTAGATAAAGCAAACTGACCTTCAATTTGTGAAAACCAAAGGGCTGGTTCTTCCGGCCAGAATGGTGGAATACGCACGCCAATCCTACAAACGTTGGATGTAGTCGCGTCCTCCATCGTGTACTAGAGGTCACCTTGCAAAGGTCGTCAAAATGGCCTCTTGCCGTTTTTAATCTTCTCGCCAGCAGAAAACGTAGATATTTAACGTAGTGTTCACTAATTTCGGGGTCACCAATATAGCGGTTTTTGTGAACTACGCTATTTAATAATATTTTATATTTTCAATTATGGAGTGAAATTAAATTTCCAAAATTTTGTGGAATAATTGTCCAAATTTATTTACACTTTAAGAAGATACACAAGAGAATAATTTTACACACTCACAGAAGGAAATAAAGAAATTTAAAGAAATAGTAAAAGAAACAGATAAGCGAAACAGATACGTATTAGCAAGAAGATAAGGCTTAAAATTGAAAACAAGCAATGAGTACAATATTAAAACAAGTGAACGTCGCAAGCGATAGTAGCCGACTCTTTACTCGTAGCTAGCAAGCAGGCTACGTCACGCACAGCAAAAAAACTCGAAACAAGTTTATCTTGCGAATGCGCTGCGTGCGGATGAATTATAATAAATATAAATATTAACTTTAGTTTTAAGTAAATTTGAAAATAGAATATAGTGTAGTATTTGTATATATTATTATTAATTAATTTTATTAAAAGTTAATATTCACTACAGATAGTATGGCCTCTACCTGTTGGATGACGATGCTATTCGTTTTGATTCTGAATCAAAATATAAGAATTTATTACATATTTTATAAAATATAAGTAAAATTATACAAATAACTTATTTATTAATTGACTCTATAATACTATAGTAAAATAACAATAAAAAGAACGCGTACTTTTGCTAGTTTTTCAAATTTAAATATGAAAATACAAATTCAACCTTGAATAATTTACTTACGTAATTAGTGACGCCGGTCTCATAGGCCGGTTTTGTGCTTAAACGCTGGAACGTGCGTTCGAAGTGCTGTTATAGAGAGAATTAACTTCAGGGGATGTAAAATGAGGCAGGTACTCAAAATCGCAGCACGCATCGATGGCGGGTCAAAAAGTTATACGATTTTTTCGATCCACCCGGTCTCATAGACATACACGTCACCAATGGCGGGTTAAAAATCAGAAAAAAATTGCCTTAAATGCTTTTTTTTCAACACCACTTATATTAAATTATAACCGACAATAAGATAATTAGAAAGCAAGATGAAATCTTGCCTAGAAATTTTATTTGAATTAGCCGAAATATTTTCTTCTAAACTCTTGGTATAATGCAAAAGATAAGAATAGTTTAATATTATTTTGATATATTGGCAAGTTTAATATATCTTTTTTTTGAACTTTAAGTGTCACTGGCTTAATAGTTTAGAATACATTTTTTGTATATGAAATAAGTACAAGCAAAACCAGCTCATGTCATTATGACAGCATCACTATGATAAACCTTGCGTTTAAATCAATTAACAAAATAGTTTTCATCAGATGTAATATTTTTTTGTGACGTATAGAAGGATCCTACGTAACTTGCGCTACCCATATGAAACTTCTGGTGACCTTGGCCAAATTATTGGTAGACACACACTACAATTACAGTTTACAAATTAACTTTGGTGTTCAGCTTTATAAATCTACACAAAAGAAACTACTAACAAATTTTTACACTTACCAAAATTGTAAGAGATTTGTAGAGTAAAGTTAATAATGTACACGATAATTGAAACTTTTTCCTTCAATTCCTTGTCTTTATCATCTTTGTTTTTTTATCTTCACTCTCGAGAGACCTAATACAATACCACCATACCTTATGGTATGGTGGAAGGGTAGAATTACTAGAGCAGAGAAAGGCCAAGTAACAGCACTTGACTTGTCTCCAGCAAATGATACCATGCAACACATGTAAAATGCATTCCTAGAGTACACAACAATTGTAAGGGAGACCATCAAAGTCAACTTTGCAACCTGCGAGAAAATTATGAAGACCTTTGAACTCAGAAACGAAGGTCTGCTAGGACTCGAAGAAGAGAAAGCCACAATATATGACAATAATAAATTGAAATACCTAAGGGGAAATCCTAACTTAAATCTCCCCATATGGCGGCTTACAGCGGGAAGGATGGTTTTTTATACAAAGATAATAAGTCAACAGGAGAAAATTCTTCACCTCAACAATAGTCAACATCTTCGGACAACCCAATCCTTATCGTAGCTCGATGTACAAAGGTAGCGCTAGAACAAAGGATACTTAACACAGTGCTCACCATTCAAACTTCCAATAGTCTAACCAGCATTTGGAAGCATTGGGAGCCACTTGAAATACAATAGGTGAATGGCGTTCCTGGCTGAGGTAAGTCCACCTGGGTGTTCAACAATTCGTCACATCGTCCCCGATAGTAGATATATCAGATAGCAACTGCAACTACTGAGGCAGCCGAGTACCACATCAAATCATCAAAGTCCGCACGATCGCCTCTATTCTGGTAAACAGTGTTGCAGAAAAGCCAGCAAGCCTTAATTATTTTTTGGGCAATCGTAGTGGTGCCCATACTATCAAAGGCTAAGACACTTACACTTACTGGGGACATAAACCAACTACCCTTTATCGATAGATTAAACCTCTTCTAAATGCATTATATCGGCCCAAACCTCGTGACATGACGTCGTGATGTTCACTGGATGTGACATACGCGTTTAACGAAGCTTATAACGGAATCTGCTCTGCCCAACAGACATCTCGATCCCTGAGAAAGTCGCGATACATGGGTGTTTCCATTCAAATAGATTCCCCCAATACTTTGTACCTGTGTCAAGACACTCCGTTCTTCACATTCGAATACAATAAAAGATAAATCAGTAGACATATTTAAAATTTCTAAAGTACTATTCAAGACTGCGTAAATATTTGTTTAAATTGAACCTATAATATTCCAAATAGATGGGCTCAGTTTTTAAAAAAAAGGAGAAAGTTCTAAATGTTTACATTCTTTCGTAACGTTCATTTGCCCTTTCATTTATAGGATCACTTGAATTTATATGAAGTATAAAACTTTCTCTTTGCTTAGGATATCTTGTTTGTTTATTTCTGTAATTTAAGGTCTGGATTAACATATAACATTTTTACACAAAAAGCGTTCAAGTGCGAGTCGGACTAGTTAGACCGACGGTTCCACGCTGATTTCACGATTGTATGTAAACGGAAAAGACGACTAACGATCAAATCAGGCCATATACAGTGACCTAAGTTACGTTCAGGTGCTTTATAAGCTCCACGCTATAACCTGCACATAGTAGAGGATACCTGAAAACCTAGAGTTAAGACACTCCGTTTCCATTAAGACAATTCTGTTCCTTACTTTATGGAGGCCTAATTATGGAGGCATTACGTGTTGAGTGGTCGCACTCGATTTTATTTCCTCCAGTGGGAATCGAACCCACCACTCGTCTTGTTTATATACAAACGCTTATGCCCCTGCACGATGGCTGGCCTTTTTTAAAATATTATCATAATAATATCAAAATATCAACTACATTATACGAATAAAACTGTCGGAAAATTCCCAAAAGCTCTCTATAGCCGAGTATTCCTTTCTTTTTTAGCAAATGTATTTTTTACTTTATTTTCACACTTTTTCCTTAACTTTTGAAGATTTAAAGGGGCGCTGTGACAATAGGATAGAACTACGATTGTTAAGTCCTCGAATAGAACGAGTATTTTTTTATCTTCACGCTGTATCACGCGTAAACTCTACCCTAGGCAGAGAGAAACCTAATGTTAAGACACTCCTTTCACCAAATTTCGCCAAATTTACAAGACATTTGTATTAGGTACAGAACTCAAGGCCGCCTAATATATTTTTATATATTTAGTTATTTAGAGAAAACGCGACGGTGTGATATTATTTGAATGGTAACACGATGGTAGTGGTTTCAATTCACGTCCGGGGTAGTAAATTATTATGTCTATTATCATTTCTCTGCTATATTAAGAAGCAGTTGAGTTTTACCACGCAATATCTCGATTTTGATTGAAAATGGAAAACAGTCTTAATAATATATATTAACCCTGAGCTCTCTGTACCTACACTACTGTATGCGGGAAATAGTGAGAAACTAAAAGAAAAATATAAAAAAAGATTCACCATCAACCTATTTTATTAAACAAACTCAAACTCATTCACAATAAAGTAAATTTTATATAATCACAAGTACAACTGCAGTTCGTTCAATTTTATTTGGAACTTAAGGAAAAAAAATAACAAGGAAATTCTAAATTATGGCTTTTATAGGCATCGGATCAAAGAAGGATAATTTCCATGACTATAAATATAAAGGACAAAAAAATAACAGAACGTCGTGCCGGCACGGCGTCTTATTAAGCGCGACGGTTGTGGATTGAATTCTTACTTGCGAGAATGAATTATTTTTATTTTCCCCCTCTTGTAAGAAGACAAAGCGCGGTGTTGAGTTCTGCAATATTTTGAAAATAGATGATATTTCTAAACATTTTAATGTATTATTTTAAATTGTTTACAATGTTATTTAGTAATAAGTATAATTATTTTTTTTCTCCTTTTTTGTTTAAACTTTCCAATAAACCCATGTGATTCTAGAAAACGGACTTCAACGTCTTTTTTTGTATAACTAAAAAACAATGTGATCTGTATTAAGTCACGACGACAATATTCGCATCTAAATAATAACAATTCAACAGAATTTATATAGAAAATAGAAGAAAAAAGTATAACATAAATTCAGTGAATGTCGGGTTATTTTAGACTTACCCTACTATCCCAATTTCCTTTTCTTACATTATACGAAACGTAAAATCCAGACAAAGCTAACCCAAATACGTTCTCGCTTAGTTCACAAAGAATCTGCCAATTTGATAGTACGGGATCGGCCGTTGGCCTTGAAATAAACTAATATGATGCTTAAACGAGAAAAGGACAGTCGTGGCGCAGTGGCACATTCGTGCGACTGTAAATCCGACAGGCTGAGGGTTAAATTGTATCGCTCACTTCGCTTCTAGTAAAACACACTCGGCATTGAATTCCGCCAGTCAACACGCAATGTCTTGAAAAATCGGCGGAAAGCAGGGAACATATTGTCTTAATGAAAACGAAGTATCTTAACACTACAGTCCTTAACACTACAGAACTTATGTCTACAGTGTGAAGCTAAAAAACAACCAAAATAGAGTTGTATAGTGTTCTCGAGGGTCAACCGAGTTTTAAATAAACAAAAAAAAAGCGTCTAATAGAGTGAAATGTTTATTTGGTTGAGCGCGATAATCTCAGGTTCGAATAGAAAAAATATTTTTGTGTTGGATATTTCACTTAACGAGGAATGCCATATTATTTACAATTGCCATTTTACATACTGTTATGTAATCGAATAGATGTAAGAATACACTGTATCTGCGGTCATAGTTACCTCGGGCGCTTAAAATGTATAATATGTCATACACAACTATTAATTGTTTCAACCGTGGTAACACGGCGGCTAAACCGGATATAAAAGCATGTAATAAATTTTATTTAGCTTTACATTGTATCCCACACATACCAGGGTAAGTAGAGGGAACCTGTTAATCTCCAGGGTAATCTTGTTTTAAAACACTCCGTGAACAAATGTGAACATTAAGGGACTTTCATTCCTCACTTTCCACTAAATTCTTGAGGCATTGTGAAGTGGCGAAATTTAACGCGAACTGGCGAAATTTAACGCTGCGTTTTGTCTTGCTACCACAACAAAGAAATTAAAATATTCTATATATAATCCCCCTGAGTGGGAATCCTACCCCCAATACTTGCGTTTTCAGCCGCACATTACTGCCCCTGGCCAACGTTGACCTCAACTACTTTACACTACAAATCACTAACTAAAAAATAAATAAACCCAAAAATCGAATTATATTCATATAAAGACTTTTATCTTCAAAGTTTTTGTAAGTAGTTTATTTAACGAATCGACTGTCTGCGCCGGAATCCAGTAAATTACTCTATTAGTTCTGTTCTGCGGCAATTTTTCTTCGAAAACGAAGGTAATGATAGAACAATATTAATCTAGGATTAAAAACTGTATAAGAAACTTATTCTTAAAATATTAATAGAAAAATACTTTTCATTTTGCTTAAAAAAAGAAATAAACTTGTTGAAATAAGTTGGAATCATTTTGAATATTTTCTTCTGAAAAACTAAGTTCTTCTGTAATATATTTCAAAGTTATCTTTTAATTAACGGACACTGTATATTTAGTGCCACGTAGAATTTGGCCACCTAATACGCTAAAGATGAACTTAGAAGGATGAGACCGTAGTTTTGCAGAGACACAAGCCAACACATATAAACACTATGGCTGTGGGTTCGATTCCGGGAGACTGAATGGAGTCAAAACTCGGAGTTGAGTTTTAACACTCTGTCTTAATAGGAAGTGTCTTAATAGGAACGGAGTGTCTTAACGCTAGGTTCTCATGTTCCCTCTAGCTACCCTGCTATTTGCGGGCGGCACCGTGAAACTTAAAAAAAGGATAGATGTAGACTATAGACGTTGGAGTTCTATGATACCTACTCGTCAAACCATGTCTGTTATTTATATGGTTGACAAAGAGAGGTTTTATCCTTGTTCTTGAAATGAAATGAATGAAAGGTTTTATCGTGAACAAAAATAACCTTGTAAAATTATATAAAAAAAGATAATTTTTGCTGTTCCATATTTATAATTTTACGATATTAGGACTCCGTTTAAAATGAATTGTAGGCCGTAATTTCATTAAGCAAAATATCGATTTTCTTGTTTTCGTAGGAATTTGGGGAAATCCCATCTTAGTGCTCTGTGGCGCTTCTCAAGGCATGTATGTAGGTGTAAAGGTTGGGTGTTAGGGATGTCTAATGAAACACTGCTCTTCATGTCTTCTTCATTTACTGAGCTTAATTAGTAAAGATATAGTGATTTACTAGTATACCCTAGTATACACGAGTATACATACACTACGTAGGGTATGTGCCAAATATCAGCGTTCAACACCGCTTTGTTTTGGCTGTACTTTGTCAACCATTAAGTAACGAAAGAATTTTATCGATTTTCACACTTCTAGCGATTTTATGAGAAAAGCTAATCACTATGTTTTTTTTGTCAATTGTATTAAGGATGATTTAATACCACACAGTGAGCAGCTATACCCTGTGTCGAGCACGTAGCAGTGTAGGCAATGAGAACCTGCGAACCTAGTGCTAAGATACTTCGTTCCCAATAAGATACTTTTCTCCCCCAATCGACGAAACTCAACCCCGCGTTTTGCCTCGTAACCAGAGCGAGCGATTACAAATTACTCAACAAGGATGACAGAGTAAATTTAATAGGATATATATTATGCTTTTTGTTCAACCGCTAAGCGCCGCTGTTACGTAAACGGCGTTTATTAATGTTTGCTTTCTCTTTCTTGTATCATGTCCCCTTTCGTTCGCATACAAATTTTCTTACTCCGTGCCAAAGTATTTACGTCACGATTGGTCCAAGTGTAATAGTTGTTACATACAAGTTATTAATAAAAAAATGTTTGAAATATTGAATTATATATTAAATGATCTCCATGGACCATTTCTTGGCAATTTTGAGAATATAATATATGGACTATCAAAAGACACAGAAACATCTTAATTTTACACATTTCTAGAAATACACCGTAGCGCATGCTGTACTGTTTGGTGCTCCTTTGTTTCTGGTTACCTCTCTAAGGATACATACATTACAGCATGAAGCTAAAAAAACGCTTTAAGGGCATTCATACAGAGATTCCGTTCTCTTGTTTTCCTCAGACAGACAGAATCGAAGTCGTGGCGCAGTAAGATTACATCAGACTTAAACTTCTTCGAACTTTAAGAAGTTTTTAAGCAAAAAAATATTAAAATTAATTTATTTCCATTTATTTTTAATGGATTACGGGCCAACAGTATAGTGACTATTCGAAAAAAGGAAAAAAAAATGTTTTCCTGCAAGCTGAAAAACAAATGTCCATATATTATATAGTCCACTACAAACAATCTATAAAAGTATAAACTATGTAGCGTTTTAACGGACATAAGTCTAAAATCCTGGCTGAATCCTTTTTGCCGTGTAATTGTCGCTTTTAGCGCGAGTAGACCTCTGCTCTACTTTATGAAATGTTCTTTTAATGTACTCTTAATATGCCTTTACGAGAATTTAATGTACTTCAAAATGTTTGTAAAATATATAATTTTAGCTAAAATATAATTTTAATTATAATATAGTTTTAATTTCACTAAAACTATATTTAGTAATATTTGCAAAGTTCCAACGGCCAACCGCTCGGTCGTGGCGCAGAGGCACAAAGTGTGACTGTAAAATCGACTGGTTGTGGGTTCGATCCCCATTCGAGGAAGTGAAATATTTATTTACATTTATATTTTCATTTCTTCGCTCTGGTGTCGAGGCAAAGCGCGGCGTTAAGTTCCGCCACTCAGCACGCAATGCCTCCAGAATTCGGCGGAAAGTGGGGAACGGAGTGTCTTAACACTAGGTTCCCTCTGTCTACCCTGCTGTGTGCGGGATACAGCGTGAAGCTGATAAATAAATATAAATCTAACGGCCAACAAGGGAATATTGTATTTAAAAAAATCTTAAATTATGAGTGTCCAAAAAGTAATAGTAATAGTAGTAAGTCTTGAATCGATAAATGGCACCAAATTACTTTTTATATAATAAAGTATATATAAAAAAATATTAATATTCGCTCATGTGAAATGTAACAATTCCAATAACAACAGCATTTGATATACAACTCCCATAGATAACTTAGATACATAGTAAAAGCGCCTCGCGAGACTATCCAAGTGGTAGCACCGTTATCTATGAGGGAGGCAGAAAGGAACTCGATCTACATAGATGTGGGTTCGATCCTCACTCGAGGGGATGAATTATTATTTATTAATATTTTCATTTCTTCGTTCTAACACTAAGGCAAAAGTCCGGCGTTGAGTTTCGCCACTCAATACGCAATGCCTCAAAAAATTCGGCGGACAGTGGGGAACGGAGTGTTTTAGCACGAGGTTCCATCTGTCTACCCTGCTGTGGGCGGGATACAGCTGAAGCTAGTTTTATATTTAAGTCATTTTTCTATCCAAGTTATCGCTGCTCGATCATAACTCGTTCGTCCCCAAAAGGAAACCGCGCGAAACATTTCATATACGTTATACGGGAGCGTCATAAATTATTTCCCTATATATAATATAGAAGGCCCAAGGATTGAAGACGCGACAAACTGGAATAATTTCACAAGGAGTAGTGATGTTCCTCTGACCTAGAGGGTTGAAAAGGTTTAGATTATGAAAGGGTTTAAAGTAAAGGAAATGATAGCACGTTACCAGAATTGAAAAATTTATTGTTTGATTTTTTTTATGAAAGTTCAAACATGGATTGGATGTTTTGATTTGGATTGTTTTGTTATGTAACTTAAGCTATATACAATTTTAAAGTATTTTCTTCATCCTGTCAGTTTCACTTATATCACATAAACGCATTGATTATCGGGCGGAATGCGGAAAAGGGAGTGATTTCGTACTCCCTTTCGTACTCTCATTCTGTCTACCTTCTTACATGCAATAAAAAGAGGCCAGTCGTGGCGCAGAAGCACAAAATGTGATTGTAAAATCAATTGGCTGTGGGTTCGATTCCCACTCAAAGAATTAAAATATTTATTTATTTACATTTATATTTTCATTTCTTCGCTCTAGAGTCGAAGCAAAGCGCGGCGCTGAGTTCCACCACTCACGCAATGCCTCCAGAACTCAGCGGAAAGTGGGGAATGAAATGTCTTAACACTAGGTTCCCTCTTACTTCCCTGCTGTGTGCGGGATACAGCCTGAAGCTGATAAAAAAATCTCCAAAATAGACCAGGATGCTGTTAGTAGTATAACATATAATACCAAAGTAATTTTGCTTCACACAAATATATATCTTTGAGATTGACGTGGCAGAGTGGCACAATCGTATGACTGACTGTAAACGCGATAGTTGTGAGTTTGATTCCCATTCAGGAGAATCAAATATTTTATAATTTAATTCTCATGCTCGGGCAACAAAGCAAAGAGCGGCGTTAAATTCCGTCACTCAACACACACAATACCTTTAGAGTTCAGTTGAAAGTAGGAAACGTTTCTATTATTTCTTAATAATTCGTTTTTAAGAAAATAAAGATATCCATTTAAAATAAACTGTGTTTTGAACGTTGTTTAAATATAAATATCTCGTCAGTATTCAGCTCACGGTAAGTGTTGGTAGAGTGCTCAGTTGAGGGGCAGTTATGGATAAAATGTAGGTAATATCTAAAAAAAATCAGCTTCACGTTGTATCCCGCATACAGCAGGGTAAGTAGAGGGAACCTAGTGTTAAGACCCTCCGTTCCCCACTTTCTGTCGAATTCTGGAGGCATTGCGTGTTGAGTGGCAGAACTCAACGCCGCGCTTAACTTCGACACCAGAGCAAGGAAATGGAAATATAAATTTAAGTAAATATTTCATCTCCTCGAGTGGGGATCGAACCCACAACCAGTCGGTTTTACAGTCACACTTTGTGGCCTCGATGGTTGGTGAAGAAATTGAAAAACTACATCTTGCTTATCTATCTATATTTTATCTTTACTATAACAATAATTAAGTAGTGGGATTTTAATTCTTATACGTTTCCAAAATAACATTTTTCTTTTGTAAATGTGGAATAATACTTTAAAAATGTAAAAAATACAACCCAAAACTTATTATTCTTAAATCTAGTACTAAATTTGATAGCTCCTTTACAACTATATCATGACTACCTGAATGTTAAAGTCTTGGCACAGCGCCTAACTTTATCATGATTTCATCTATAATATGAAACGATATTATTATCTTTAAAAGATTCTATAAATTTCTTTAAGGTTAAAAGAATTTTGTTTGGAAAATGATTGTAAATTTATTGCTAGTGGGTTTTATTTCCACTCAGGCAGCAAAAAGTGAAACCTGTGAACATAGTTACCTGTTAAAACACTCTGGAGCTTTAAATGAACTGGCTTGGATATATATTATTTATAGGAATTTCTGACAATGTTCCATTACCCTCTCCGCTCGGATAAGGCAAAGTGCGCCGTTGAGTTTCGCGACTTAATTCGCAACATGTAGTGTTGTCTACGTTATCTTAATGAAGGAGAACAAGTAGATAAGATCAATTATTTCAGAATATTTTAAGTGATTAACTATTCTTATTTTTTCTTTGATGAAATTTTTGGATATATTCGTTTGTTTAAGCAATAACTTCTAAATTCTTGACAAATTTAATAATTGTTGGAATTTGTAGCTCCGTCCTCTACGGAGAGAGGTAAGGAGAGACCTCAATTGACTTTTGAAAACACAGTATCAAAGATACTGGAGGGACGTCACGTAAAAAGCATGAAGACCCCCGAGGAGGTGAGCGTGGGCGAAATGTTTGAAGCTGTTGATGACAGTTGACAAATCGAAAGAGATATGTAGAGATCGTGGCGTTTGGCGCTGCGTTCTCTCTGACTACCCGGCTATAACGTGAAGCTACTCGTAAGTTAAATTAAATTAGTTAAGTTAGAATTTGATAATATTTTAGTATAATTATTTATTTAGGATTTCAAGCATGTACACTAGTGTATGTTTGTCTATAAATTTATCATAAAAGAGTTTTAGCCAGAGTTCTTTCATCTTATGCCTCATTTGGACTAGCGGCTTTAATACCAAATTTTGCCCCCTTTTAAGGCTATTATTTTTTAGTATTTTACTACAAATGTATAGTTTTCAGTTTTTTCCTAAATTAGTACTTACTACCTGTATACGCTAGCTGCCACATTTTACAATTCTAGGTTAACCGGAAGTACCGTATTAATTGTTTTAGTCTCCATTACGATCAGTCGCTGCCCTGGGCCACAGTGTTCTCACGATATAAATATATGAAGTTACCTATATCATCTAAGAAACATACAGTCACTTTTTCATACCTTCCTTATTTCCCTTGTGACATCGACATCTACCTTAATCACGTTACTACTCACATATATTGTGGCTTTTACTCCTTGGTAAGTATTATGAGGACCGAATACTACAAGAAGTTAAAGGTTCCTGTTCTGTAAGATTTACTAGAGTAGCGGGACACAACGCCGTGATTTTTCTTCTTACCAGAGCGAGAAAATAATTTATTCCTCCAAGTGAGAATTATTTGTATTCAGACACTGACAGTGTCTATGTCACTAAGACTCGTATATATGTTATATACCACTTTCAACACCGTGAGCGATCTCGAGATGCCGTTTTCATTCAGAAATTTTAATCTATGATGAAATAAATTCGGGCCTAAGCCAGTGAAGCTGAAAAAAAATGTGGTACATATACGGAAACTTACATAGATAGACAGAGAGAACCTAATACTTAGACACTCTGTTCGACGAAATCTGCCTGAATTCGAGACACTGTTAAATATCGTAACTCAACGCAACACACCACTAAATGCATATTAACGCAATATATTATGTAATATAATTTGTATATGCGTTGATCATTAGAACGTATAAACAGTTAACAGTACAGTAACAGCATAAAGTAAGCTTGTTAGTATAATTAGTTTTATTGTGGAAAATCCACGTGGAAATACATTTTAAATGAGATCTGACCGATAATGCGATTGTGACTGCTTTGCTGCGTCACTATAGTGACTTTTATAATTGACATTTTTTATGTTGAATAAAATATAATATAAATAAAATAATATTTGAGGCCATTCGTGGCGCAGGGGTACAGTGTGACTGTAAACGCGACAGGCTGTAGGTTCGATTCCTACTCATGGAAATGAAATATTTAATATTTCCATTTTTTTTGCTCTGGTGTCGGGGCAAAGCACGGCGTTGAAATTTACGAGTCAACACGCGTTGCCTCCAGAATTTGAAAATGAGAAAGATAGTGTCTTAACACTATGTTCCCTTTATCTATGAGCACAAATGGTCATTTCTACTAAAAATAAAATACTTTCATATCATGAACCTGAAATCTGTTCAAGAAGGACTGATATGACTAAAAATGTTGACTTTTTTGACTAAAATTTTTTTTCAGATTTTCAAACAATTTTTTATTATATTATGTCACTATTCGTTTACTTATATCTTACATAACAAGAGATAACGATGTCAACAATACTATTTCAGAGCTCTGATAGTAGAATCGCATCTCTTTAGAACGGCTTAATGATTGTAGTTTCTCAACGTCTGCATAGAAGCTGGGACTGTTAAATCGTATTTTGTGTTAGTTTAGATTTACTTGTAAATATTTGCTGGTGAATTTTCGAATTACATTGTGTTGTATAAAAAACTGTATATATTTAGATTTTTGTAAGTTAATAAAAAAATAAAATCAGGTTCCGCTGTATCGGCACACAGCAGGGTAGGCAGAGGGAACCTAGTGTTAAGACTCTCCGTTCCTACTATAAGTTAATAGTAGGAAAAAAAATATAAAATATTATAGAATTAATTTTAATTTAAAATATTAAATATACTTAAATTTTGTCGATACTTCAACTAAAATAAAAAATAATAACTACTTATCAGGTGTAAGATATGGACAAGACACTAGATACCATGTGCCTACCCTACCCTGCTACAAGCGGGATTGAACCCACAACCATTGCGAATCGCCCAAAAATCCAATACTATAAAACAAAAGTCAAGTCGTGCCGCAGAGCCAAAAAGAAAACTCTTATTAAGACTAATTAACATATTGATTTGACTCTCGAACCATTATGTTTAGTACTACGAATACTAAAACTAGGGCGTATCAACACTAGCAATCGTATATACTCGTGGGCTTGCTTTTGCTGGAAAATAGCAATTGGGTCAGTGACACTCTTACCTGACGCCTGCCGGCGTATGGCTGGAAGTTATGTGACGTTTTTATTATTAAAATGTTATTTTGATGTTGATTGCTTATAAATTTATATCGTAATTTCGGTTTTTTTGTTTATATATGAGAGGTATATGATTTTTGTAAATAATAGTGGATGCCATTAATTCTTTTTCCGGGCAATTAAGGCGTTAAATAATTTTTTTTTTCGTTCATGTGCAATTTCTAGAAGTTCTTCCTAAATTTCAACTTTCTAGGTTCAGTAGTTTCGTGTGTGTATTGTCCGTGTACTTCATTCTTAGTTCATTAATTTGCTTTTTTTTTCTTTTTTTTCTTTTCAGCTTCACGCTGTATCCCGCACACAGCAGGGTAGGCAGAGGGAACCTAGTGTTAAGACACTCCGTTCCCTACTTTCTGCCGAATTCTGGAGGCATTGCGTGTTGAGTGGCAGAACTCAACGCCGCGCTTAACTTCGACACCAGAGCGAAGAAATGGAAATATAAATTTAAGTAAATATTTCATCGTCGAGTGGGAATAGAACGCACAACCAGTCGGTTTTACATTCACACTTTGTGCCGCTGCGCCACGACTGGCCTAATTTGCTTCCTCAACATTTTTGCCAAAATTAAAGAAAACCATCTATTTAATCCTTTTCTTTAGCCTCTCACTATAAATTTTGATTTTGTTCGTTGTTTTTAGTACTTTTCTCTGAATGTAATTTTGTTCTAAAACAACAGTTTTGAAATAGTAAGTAGGTATACCAGTATCAAAACTTATTATTTTTTCATTTTCTTTGAAGTAATTATATTATTTTCGAGAATTAATTTTTTGCCAAAGTATGTGCATGTGCTCCTAGTCATTGAGAAGTTGGATCTTCTATGATCATTATCTGCTCAGTTCAGTTTATATCAACTTATGATGACTACAAGAAGGAAATATATGATTATTATAAGAAATTCTATAAAGCACATGTCTATAAAGTTCAAGGGTTTTCTTCGATTTTATGGAATCTTTTTATCATATCCTGACTTGGTGTTAATGGGACCAATAGAAAAGTACGCTCTTTCAAGCATAACAAGGACTCTTAAAATCGGTCTACAAATGTCGGAGTAATCGATGAACAAATAATAACAAAATAGTTAACGAATATAGAACCTCCTTGTTTCCGAGAAAAAAAGTGGGTTGAAAATGTAAAAATGAAGTAAAAATATCCATAAAAAATATTCGTATTTGCTTGCTACGATCAGTTCGTATACTATAAGTGGTCCTTATATTACATTAACAACGGATTGTTCGGTGAATTGTTTAGAAGTAGACGTTAGAAGAGCGCTCTGCGCGACAGTATTGGACAAGGTACAAAAAAAATGTGGTACAAAATTTTAAGCTAAAGAGATTTTTTAAATGAAAAGTTTATAAATACAAACTTTCAAAATTGCATCTAAACTCCTAAGTTTACATCTTAGACTTTTTACGTTCAAATATTTTAATAATTAAAAAAAAATGTTTACATGTATATGTACATAATATACATATAATAGTGTAAGGCCAGTCATGGCGCAGGGATACAAGCGAAAGCCTTATCGCATTTAGCGACAGGTTATGAGTTAGATTACCACTCCAGGAAATTAATTATTTAATATTTTCATTTTCGCTTCACGCTGTATCCCGCACACATCAGGGTTGGCAGGGGGTAACCTAGTGTTAAGATATTCGATTCCCCACTTTCCGCCGAATTCAGGAGGCGTTGCGTGTTAAGTGGCGGAACCCAACACTACTCGCTTTTGGCTCGACACCAAAGCGAAGAAATGGAAATATAAATTTAAATATCGGACTATATATTATTATATTGATAAAGAAAACTAAGCGATATCAAAATATTTTTGCCTTACAAAAAATAAACTTAACTATTTTTTTTATGTCACGCTGTATCGCGCACATTCAGAGTAGGCAGAGGGAAACTGGAAATCTAAACACTTCCGTTCCTTATATTCTATCGAATTATTGAGGCATGTAGCGACTTGATCGGCGGAACTTAACACGCATTAATATTTCAGCCCCCAAGTGGGAATCTAATCCTCAATCGTTGTGTTTACAATCTCACGCATGTACCGCTGCACCACGACGAACTCATCTCACAATTTTCTTTATTGAACTTTTGGTTATGCATATTCTTCAAATAATAAAAATGTAATCCTCTTATGACTTGTTCCATTACAATGCTCTTCTAAGGCTGAAGCATAGTCCAGACTTGCTTTATTTACCTAGCTCAAGCTTAACCTGTCACTGGTTACCGGTTAACCTATATCGGTCGGCGAGACCAAACCTAACTTTACAGAATGGCTCTATTAGATACAGCTATCTTTTTTAATTGATGCTACTCGTATAGAATTTAATTTTAAGCTTCAAATTTTGTTGCGGCTATAAATTTTTTTTAAGCTTCATGCTATATTTGTGGTAAATCAGGTTAGTTAGAATGAAGGTGAACTAGTGTTAAGACACTTCGTTTCTTCGCGTCCAATTTTTGAGACGTTGCTTGTTGAGTGACAGAACTATGCGACATGACACGATGAGTAACTATGCGACATTTACGTGTTAACGGTTACCTAATTAATAATTTTATAAATGACAACATGAGAATGAAAAAATCCTTATGAATGTAATGCTCGGTCCAGTCTATTTCAAAAGTATAATTGTCACTTAACGTCGCGTTTTACCTCGTTATTAGTGCTAAGAAATGTAAATATTAAATATTTCATTTCCTAGAGAGGGAATCGAACCCAAAACCTGTCAACCATACAATCGCGCGCTTGTACATCTGCGCCATGACTGTGCTCAAATATACCTTAAATAGTATATATTAATACTATAATTATTCGAATATACAATCGCAGTATCCTGTAAGTCATAAGCCGCTTTAGTTCCAACTACTTATGTATCTCAACAAATACATATATACTAAAATATAGCGATATCAAGAAGCAAATGTAAATTAAAACCATGAAGACAAGGAAAATGAAGTGAGTCAAGTTAAATATTTAGAAGAAAGTTATAGAATAGTTTCCCCGAAAATCTCGAAACGGGCTTTTGTTAATGTCTGTGAACTTAGCAGAGCATTTTCCAGCAGATCAAAAA
>JAAIXJ010000092.1:452711-572477 GCA_013403705.1 Heliconius hermathena | reverse complement strand
CGTAGACATGTATCCTCGCTGTGCGTTCTCTTTCGCATTAATCATGGGGAGTGTTCTGAAGAACTATTTGACCTGTTACTTGCCGCCGAATTTTCTAACCGCACAGTACGTTACAAACTTAAGTATCATCCACACCATCTGGATACGTGGCACTGTGCAGTTTCGTTGGAACTTCCTCCCACGTGCAACTCAACTCACTACTTGCGGCAGTGTTTCCAGGTCGATACGATCGTGGTACTTTCAAAAAAGCTCGTCTATCTCCACCTTATAGGCCGGCAGCGCAGCTGCAGGTCCTCTGGTGTTACACGGAGTCGTGGGCGGCGGTGATCACTTACCACCAGTGTGACCAGTATCCTTGTTTGCCTTGTCTTTTTCCATAAAAAAATAGCTCTTTTTAATGTTTTAGTTTTAGTCGTAACGATATTTACATATAAAAAATCGAGCGCGTACGGAAAAGGTACTCTGGCACCTTTCTTATATGCAATCTAAATAAATCACTAACAACTTATACTGATAGACTGATTTTTTTAACATGGATCGTTGCAAAATATAAGATATATTCATGACTTTCTATTTTAAAAATACCCAAAACTGCTAAGGCACCGTAACATATTCTTATTTTTTCAGGTGATATCATAGAGTTTTACATTAGATGTTCCTGATCCTCGAGCTTAATAGGCCACGCTGAATACATATTCAGCTCAAGGATCAATAATATTCATCAAACTCAAAAAGAATTGCTAAGGAACCATGTTCCTAATTTTTATAGTTTTGCTGGTCTATGAGAGTTCCATAACCTTGACCTCCGAGATGAATATGTCAATCAATAATATTCATCAGACTAAACAGTTTTTGTTAAAGAACCATATACCTCATTATTAGAGTTTAGCTGTTCTATAAGAGTTCCACATCAGATGTTGCTGACCCCTCGAGTTTAATAGGTCTATCAATAATGCTTATCAGACTGAACATTTTTTGTTAAGACACCAAATCTTTAATTCTTATACTTTAGCTGGTCTATTAGAGCTCCACGTTAGATATTCCTGAACATCGCTTTCTACAAATGAACAAAAAATAGACACATACTACAGCGGCTCGCATCCACTTGAAAAACTCGTGCATTATGCAAGTTTTAGATGTTTTTGAGACTTTCTTTACAAATTATATATAGTATTTAAATTATGATAGCTCTGAAATGCAACCACTGAGGGTTGGCAGACCAACTCATTTTACTTGTGGGAACTCTATACTTCGAGTTGATACTAAAACTGACCATTTCTATTATCGTTTTTTTTTCGCAACGATATTGAGACTTGCGAGCATCATATCTTGGAAATGCAACCAGTGAGAGCAGGCAGACCAACTTATTTTAAATAAGGAGACGCCATACTTTGAGTTTGCACCAAAACTGACCATTTCCCTGATCGTTTTTTTTTCGTGACAATGAAGCCTCTTCTAAGCTCTATATCTCGGAGTTGCAACCACTGAGAGCAGGCAGACCGAGACCATTCACATGAGGGGACTGCTCTACAACCCATAGAATTCAATCTGGCCGTATCCGTGATCGTTACGAAAAATCCCGCGACCTCTTAGTCTATACGTTGTATGACATATATCTATTTCCTATAAATAAGTGACTAAAAATATTTGAAAATCGTATTTCATCGTTTTTTATTTCATATTTATATTAAAAACTTACGAGTGACAGTTATTTCGTCATCAAGAAAATTTAAAGAAGATAATTTTCGGCTTTTATAGCATGTAATTTGGACGGGAACTTTTTAGCCTAGGTTCGAGTCCCGCGAGTGAGTGCCCTTGCCGCCGATTTCGTCCTAGCAAGCAGCGACGTAGTGCTTGCACTTTCTCAAAATTATGCAAAATGATTAAATGTATAAATTATATAATCAATCTTACGGCAAATGCAGCATAATAAATTACATATAGGTAATATGCGGGCGAAGCCGCGAATGGGCCGCTAGTATATTATAAGTGAATAATAATTAAAATAAAAAAATAAATCAGCTTCACGCTGTATCCCGCACACAGCAGTAGGCAGAGGGAACCTAGTGTTAGGACACTCCGTTCCCCACTTTCTGCCGAATTCTGGAGGCATTGCGTGTTGAGTGGCAGAACTCAACGCCGCGCTTAACCTCGTCACCAGAGCGAAGAAATGAAAATATAAATTTAAGTAAATATTTCATCTCCTCGAGTGGGGATCGAACACACAACCAGTCGGTTTTACAGTCACAACTCATGCCGCTGCGCCACGACTGGCCTCAATAATTATTTCTCATAAATACTGTTATACGTATCTTTATATAGTTAGCATAAGTTTTAAATTAGTTAGATTAAAAAGGGTTCACAATTTATATATATACTCGTACATTTTAATTTTTCACTCAAAATTCTCTAAAATTATTTATATTCTAATATGACGTATAATACGCCTATTGACCTTTAGTAAACAATAATCCACGGTACAAACTTGTTCCTGTCACTTTTATCATCCTAAACTATTATTTAAAACTTCATAAAAAACTGTATAAAACTTAAAGCTATATATCATCAGTTCATTAAACGTCTGCGTGTTATTTAACAAAAAAGAATAAGGAATGGTACATTGCGCTTTTATAACACCTTTTTTGAATATACCTTCATGTGCAGTTATAAAACTTAGATTACAATAATACTTGTCTTGACAAAATATTTGTAATATCACTATTTATTTATTATTATTTTTTTCAGCTTCACGCTGTATCCCGCATACAGCAGGATAGGCAGAGGGAACCTAGTGTTAAAAGACTCCATTCCCCACTTTCTGCCGAATTCTGGAGGCATTGCGTATTGAATAGCAGAACTCAACGCCGCGCTTTGCCTCGACACCAGAGTGAAGAAGTGGAAATATAAATTTAAGTAAATGAAATATTTACTATTATATTTATTTTATATAATTTAGTATGAAATATTTATATCTCCTCGAGTGGGGATCGAACCCACAACCCGTCGGTTTTACAGTCACACTTTGTGCCCCTGTGCCACGACTGGCCTCATCACTATTTATTAAAAAATAAATAAAATAAATTAAATTAAATTAGCTTCACACTGTATCCCGCACACAGCAGGGTAGGCAGAGAGAACCTAGTAGAAATTTATATTTCTTCCAGAATTCGGCAGAAAGTGGGGAACGGAGTGTCTTAACTATTTATTAATATTATTATTTTGCGTTTGGCAGCAAATTAATTATTTTTATTTCTCCATTTTGGTAGAAGAAATATATTACTGAGTCGGCCAGTCTTAACCTTTAAATAATCTACAATAACACACATTAAAATTATATTTTTATTTAATGTACCATAGTGGTCCAGTTGAAAAATTACAGTAAATGAAGATTGTACGTTCAATTCTCAGTATGTAACATTATGTAATTACAAAATTATGATATTCTTATTCAACTTCGGTCTGGACAGATGCAGTTTAACAGCACAAACAAGCAAATTAAAATGGGTGGAGTATAGACTGATGTATCACCAACAATATGTTCCATAATAAAACAACCGGACAAGCGTAAGTCGGCTTCGCTCACCGAGGATTTTGTAAAAAACTGAAGGTCTCGAGTTTTTTCTGAAATTCAAGCTTACCTTAGCCAGAGTCGTTTCATCTGATAACTCACTTGAACTAACGGCTTTAATACCAAATTTTGCCCACATAAAGCTGTTATTTTTTAGGATTTAACCACTATTGTATAGTATTCACATTTTTCCCTAAACTAGTACTACCTGTGAGATGCTAGCTGTCAAATTTCATAATTCTAAGTGAACCGGAAGTACCCTGTTAATTTTGAATCCCTAACAGTAACGAAATACGCGTTTTTATTTTTCAGTGTTCGGTTCGGTTCGGGGAATCTTTGAGCTCAATTTTTAAGTAGATATTTTCAGCCGATTGAACTGAAATATTGTATGCACGTTTAGTTTGGATGACAATGCACGTGTGATTCTAAATCTAATATGGCGGACCATCCAAGATGGCGAAATAGTTATTTTTAATGTATGTCTACAATGTAGGTATCAAATAAAAGGGCTCGTTGAGAGGAACTCGAAAAATAATGTGACGTCATTCTAAATCTAATATGGCGGACCATCCAAGACAGCCGAATTTAGTTTTAATCTACTTAGTAATAGTTTTTAGTCTACTTCTACATTATGGATATCAAATGAAAGGGCTCGTTGAGAGTAACTCGTAAAATAATGTGACATTTTTGTTATCCAATATGGCGGAACACTAGTACTAATTTAATCATGTAAAATCTGCTAAGTTTCAATTTTTTAAAATTTCAATTTGCGATTTTGCAATTTTCGACAAGCCTTTATGATCATGTAAATTGTTTATTGGGTTATAAGTTGATATAATTTTTTTTCAGCCTCATAATTTTTCTCGTTTAACAAGGTAGATAGAGAGAATTAGATGTCAAGACACTGCTTCATTAATTTTCCCTCCGTTTTTAGACATTACTAATATGGAACAAAATATAATACGGAATAAAATAAAAAAAAGAAATTCATTCACCCGAGTGAGGATCTAATCCAAAACCATCGCGCTTACAATTGTCCAAGACATTGTCACACTGCAATACCATTTGTCCGAACTACGAAAAACAAAAATAATTTTGACCTTTAAAGAAAAATAGCGTTGCGGCGGCGTTGAGTTCCATTACTCAACACGTGTGCCTCAAGAATACGGTTGAAAGTAAAGAGCGGAGTGTCCTAATACTAGGCTTGCTGCTTGCCTACTCTGCTATATGCGGGCACGTATTATCAAGCGCGAAGCAGTAAAAAAAAGTAAAAAGGAACGGTGTGGAGCTAAAATATTTCAGACGATATCATATCGTTGAAATAGCTATACCCATTTGACCACTTTTTGGTAAAGATTATGGCAAACAAAAATAAAAGATCTAGATAGAGTTATTATTAATTATTATAAGCTGTAAAATGATTAAGGTGAGCAAAGTGAAGCTATTTACTTGTTAGACATCGAACGCTATCTCATAGTAGAACTTGAAAGCTACGGTTTCTATATTCGGTATAATAGATAATTTTAAGGACTTTAAGCTTTAAGCGTTTACTGGGTTTTTTTTCAGCTTCACGCTGTATTCGGTAGGCAGAAGGGAGCCTATTCTTAAGACACTCCGCTCCCAACTTTCCGCCCAATTCTGAAGATACCAGAGCAAAGAAATGAAATGATTAAATATTTCATTTCCTCAAATGGGAATTGAACCAACAAAATGTAGTGCTCACACGTTTGTGCCCCTACGCCACGACTGGAATATCTTTGTAGCTTATAAATTTACTGGTGAAATAGTTAGACCAGAAAATAGGAAAATTAATCACTTCGTTTATAATTAAAATAATAATGACATTTCATAATAATTCGTATTGTAATAAAAAATTGAGACTATAAAGTTTGCTACACCTCTCTATTCATATGAAAAATAAAATGCGCAAAGCTGCCTTCGCACCAATCCCGATTCAAGCTCGTAAGTAGGCGTTTTAAGCTTTTTTATCAGTTGCCGTTAAGTTTTATAACATAAATAACTCAGACTACTACTAGTTAAGCGCGGCGTTGAGTTCTGCCAATCAACAAGCAATNAGGTAAAGCGCGGCGTTGAGTTCTGCCAATCAACAAGCAATGCTTCCAGAATTCGGCAGAAAGTGGGGAACGGAGTGTCTTAACACTGGGTTCCCTCTGCCTACCCTGCTGTGTGCGGGATACAGTGTAAAGCTGATTTTAATAACTCAGACAAAAATGTAAGATCACGCAAATGTAACTCGCTAGCTCGTTTGTCTGGCTTTAACTCCTTAAAAAATGCATATAATATTGTATTTACGATATAGAGGTAAAGTTTTTTCCTATACTATATGAGTAAGAACATTTTGAGTATAGAATTATTATATTGAAATAATATTTTGATTTTACTGTCCTGATTACGGAAAATATTTTTATGAAGGTGTTGCTATTTTATTTGGCAGGGCTGTTAAAAAACTTTTAACGGTTTATATGTTACAGAATGTTTATTTATTGATAATAATTTTGATGATTTATAATATAATTTTAATAGGTATTTGGTTATATTTTTAAATTTTAACATTGAAAAAGTAACATTAGGTTTTTATTATACGCACAGAACGAATATTATATAAAAAAGATAAACCAATATTTATAGCAGAATATGAATGTTTTATAATAATTAATAACGTTTTTTTTTGTTAATTGCTCTTTTTGTCGTATGTTAATTTGATTTGAGTTAGTTATCGCCTATATATTTAAAGCGAGATCATTTATATATACAAAATTTACATTATTTTGCACTGTTTCCACATAAAGTCTGTGCTGTTTTCAAATTTATAAGCTACAAAGATTTTATTTAATATATTATAGTATTTTGCATCATATTCAACAATGACAAATATTAGAATAATGTTAATAGGATAGGAACTAAGTTCAGGTCATGTTATTTTTCGCTCATTCACTCACGGAACTGCTTAATACATTTATACGACTTATTAGTTCAATGACCAATAAGCGATTTATTAAATTAAAAGGTGTCTATGATCAGACTTTGATAAATTAACATTTGTATCTTTTGTATATATTTTAATTGTTAAGATTTTGATGTTTGATAGCATTTACTAACATATTTATAAGACTAATTGTAATTTATATTGATATTTAATATTTTACTTTTGCTTGCTGCAACTATTTTATATATAATATAATTATTATACAAGGCGATTTGAAATTCGTCAAATTCCCATGAAGGGGATGTGACTTTTGTAACTGATTTTGTCCTTTAATAATGTAGAAAATGCACCCATCCTGAGTTATTTTTAATTTTAGTCTTTTTCAGAGAACAGAAAGAGAAGGAATTTTAACATTATAAAATGATTTTATAACAAGCTTTGACAAAAAATATTAAGTAGTAGTAGTACTAGTAGTTACATGCAAAAGTTTTGAAATATATGTCATGGGAGGTTATAGAAAATTTAGAGCAATGATTCTAATCCATATCAAAATGTAATATTTCTCTAAAAATCACAAATGAGCCTTCGTGTAAATTGAATCAGAAAAACATCTACAGATCCTTTGCCTTCTAATGAGGTACCCCAAATCTACCTTCTCGTACGATATGAAAGAAATCATATTACATGACGATGATATCCTTCGAGAAAACCTATATTAAATATATATTATTTAATACTTGTAGAGCATTTATGTAGGTATACGTTTGGTAATGAAAAGTAAAAATTTGAAAATAAATAATCTAAAAATGTTAATAAAGCATTTTTTGTTTATTCAAACTGAGATTAAATCATAACTTAATTAATTAGTACTTGCCAACTAAGCGAATATAAATGTATAACTACTAAATACGCTGCAAAAAACTACAGAAAATAATTAATAAAAATATCGAAGCTGGCATCTATTACTAAAATAGCGGATTTGTAATAGAAAATAGGTAGATACATACATACGTATTCATAATTTAATTTAATATTTTCTTAAAATTCTTTATGTTGAAGTAATTAAAGTATTATTACTTATATTTTTGAGAAGAAAACAAATAATATTATACGTAAAAAAATATTTTCAATTTCCTTAATCGCTTTCTATGAAACTTTTTTTTATAAGTTCAAGTAAACAATAAACAAAAAAAAAACAATTAATATTTCTTATATGTGCCAATTTTACGATATTTAATTTATTTCTCAGATAAGATGTATAAGCTATATAATACACAACACACAACGTAAGATAGTTGTAACGCGTTGGTCAACCGTGTTTATTCATATTAAATCAATGCGAGATGGACCTGATCGATTGTCCGACATATAGTGTCCTTGGTTTTTATAAGCCTCACAGTGGTTCAAGGGAGGCAGCTGAACCCACGCGGCTGTTGTATGCTCATCGAGATTCAATGATTACGCAATCCCACCGAAATTTAATAAAACTGGTTCTTGAAAGATTTATCTCTAAGTCGACCTTATAAATCGTACAAAATCGAAAATTAATAGATACAATTCTTCGCAATACTTTGCACGAACGCTTCGGTGATAGTCATCAAAAATCTATATTGATAATTGAATTATCAACGCGAATACCACTTTATGGCAAATGACAATTAATAGTAAAGCCTATATACGCCTAGTAAAAAATAATGTAGGGTAGGTTTAGTGTGAATTTTAATTTATTTATTTTCACAGGCGCTTTATTATAAAGAATATTAATATGCACAACTAGAAACCTAGACATAAAAAGTTTTAGTTTATCTACAAAATAAAAAGCGTACTTTTAGATTAATCATTCTTTCAGATTAAAGCGAACTATCAGTTCACAGATAATCTTATATTTTTTTTAAGTGAACATGAACGTAAACTTATGAACTTTTCCTTTACGTACTTACTTTACGTTCCTCCCACGATGCCAATGCTGCCATAGGTACATATGCATATAACATACACATGTTACATATTTTCATATATTTATAATAAAATCGTAATAGATCGCTATATCTACGTGGAAGACATAAAAAAAGGTTATTGATAGGATTTTACTAACGTAATAGAATCAAAAAAAATATCATAACATACATTATTTTTTTTTGTCTGGTTGTCGTTTGTTTACGCAGTCAGTTTTCACAATTATATCTTAAGATTTAGAGTTTGTTTTTCAATTAGTTCATAATAAAAGTTATGCCATTTTAAAGAATGTTGTGCAAATAAATTGCTTTAAATAACTATTGTATTGAATTTGCTGATTGGAATAGATGTTATTTATTGAATTATATTTTTATTAGAAAATGAAAGTAATGCAGATTAGTAAATTAATAAATATATAGTTCAAGCGGGCGAAGCCGCGAGCGAGTCGGTTTTATAATATAATAGTAGAAGATAACATCTATTTGTTGAGTCCTTTTAGTATAAGGAAATATTTATACTCATAATATAATCGACTATGTAATAAGTTCTGAACTCATAAACTAGTTTTATAAGAACATTTAAAAATGCAAAATTATGTAAATTTAAAATACTGCGTGACTTTACACTTCTGTGTAATTGTTGTCATTATTATTTTATTTATACTTTTTTATATCATTTTTCTTTATCAATTTCACTATCCTGCATACAGCAGGGAACCTAGTGATAAAACACTAAATTCTCCACCTTCCGCCGAATATTTCGAGGAACTCAACACCGGGCTTTTGCATTGGTGTCAGAGCGAAGAAATGAAAATGTTAAGGAATAATTCTTTGCTTCGAGTGGAGGCCACCCTTAATAATATATTAATATATTTATTTGCTCCTGCGCCACGACGGCTTCTTAAGTATTAGGATCGTATTATATTAGAGCTATTAGATAATTTTAAATGTTTATATTAATCATATTAAAATACAAGAAATTACAGATGCACTCTGTTATTAAGTGATAATAGTAAGGTAAGCACGTTTGAAATTCCGCCATATTTTAACCATATTATCATATTATATCATATTCAGAAAAAATTTAATACTCAAAACGTAAACAAAATAAAATAAAGTTACTGGTGTTATAATTCATATCATTTTTGTATCTGCAAAAGTACCTACACATACATATAAGATGTACCTATTGCTCGGGAACTTATTCATCACCAGTACATTTTATTTTTCTAATAATATTAAATTATAGTGAATATATTTTTTTTCAATGTTTAAATAGGTTGTGGTATGTTTTTTTTTCTCTCGTTTAGTTTAGTAGGTATGGTTTGCGATTTGCCTATATTTTAAAATTGACTGACATTCTATCGGGAAAATTAATTAACATTAATGGTACAAAATAAATAATATTATGTGTAACCTTGATCGTCTGCTTCACAGCTCAGTAAAGGTACTGTTCCGTTTTGCCGCTCTAAAAATATATTTATTTGCATAAGTTTTAAATATAATTTTATCTCAATAGAATAAAATATAATGACTCTCGAAGAATATTTAAATGATCATAATTTTTTCAACATTATGTGAAATTTGTATAGCTTGGCTACTGGCCTTGAGACCTACTGCTTAATCATTCTGCTGTGTAATTTAATTGTTTTTTTTTTCAGCTTTACGCTGTATCCCGCATGTAGCAGGATAGGCATAGTCTAGTGTTAAGTCACTCCCCACAAACCTCAAGAACTTAATTTTTATCGTAACATATTATATACAAGACTTAACCATAGGTTTGATTTGATCAGATCACAATCAATTATGTTATTTTCAAATTAAAAGATATATTTATTAATTTTTTTTGTTATTATACATGCATATGTATGTAGACCGCTCTTCATCACGAGTTGGGACCATCGTGATGCCCGTCCAGAATAACCTTAGCCTTTGAGATGCCTCATAACACCGTTTTATAATGCACTATCATTTTATATGACTTATGCTTAGCTTGTTATCGATATTAAAAGTTATTAATCATTCTTTTACTGTTTAGCGTTAAATTGCCTAGTTATTTTATTATATTATATACTACTGTGGAACTTGACTTCTCTCGTAGTATTTTAAGATTTTTAAGAAGTAGTGCATTACGTCTTACCTATTTGTGATATTTTGTTTTAAAAAAATATTATAATTGATCAATATTTATGTGAAACTATATTATAAGAAAATATAATATTTTTATCTTTAAAACCTGGAACAATTTAATTAGATGTTGGGTTAGGTTCCCCTCAAAGGAGGCGTTGTCATGTCGGATAACTTCCTCGTCTGCTCACTTACTGCTAGCCCCTTCCGAATGTGCTTGCCATTCGGGGGGACGAGCGGCACTGAAGCGTACCGGTGCTCCCTGCGCGTCGGATAATTGTTGCCCGAATGATTGCTCGACGGCGAAACAGCTCTGAGTGGCCTTGGCAGCAAATAAAAATATGTTTAAGGATCAGTCGATCCTGAAAAATTAGCTTAGGTTAGGAAGTATTGGAAAAGTTAAGGCGCTCTATAGTCTGCTCAGTGGGGACTATGATAGATGCTCGTTTAGCTGACATCGAAGGGTGTCTCTTGCCGGCAAAAAGAATGCGTCCTCTTGTAGCGGCAGACTCTAGGAGAACACCACTTGAACATCCCCCAAAAGTGGTGGCATCTCCGATGACCTCATTGGTAGCGAGTTCCGAGGCCGACTTTAGGCGAAAACCGAGGCGCAATAAGACTACAGTTCGCTTTGAGATGAGAGAGAGCGCGCCATTGCATTGCTCTAATGTACAGCAAGCCAACACCGTTGAAAATAGAACAGAGGAAGATGGAAATTCTCCCCGCTAATCTGCGACAAGCACTATGGTACCTGTTGTTCGCCGGCCTAGACCTAAACACCTAAAGTTATAATTACTTTAAAAGACGAGGCCTTGGTAAAAGGTGTAATCCATGTACAGCCATTAGAGCGAACGCAACAGGGTATCAATCTGGCACAGTTAGGTATAATCGAGGGCATAACAGCCAGGCGATTTCGGGCGCTCGTTTGCTGGAACTATCTGCTGCGCATTCTTCAGAGAAGTCGGATGAGCTACTGGAGCAGTTGCGAGTGATACTAGATGGGGTAGCTGGGGTCACCAGGCCCCGTAAGAATGCCACCTTAAAGTTATTAAGGCTTGGCGACTCATTCACTAAAGAAAAGGTTAGCGCTGTTGTGAATGCTAGTGGCTGCACAGTCGAAGCTGTTACAGTTTCTAAGCTTCGCGTTGGTTCTAGAGACATGATGACAGCAGTGGTGTGAAGATCATTTTCAAGAAATTTGGGCATGGGCAACCACAAACATACAGTAAGACTTACGAAATTAAGCACCTCTTGTTCTTGGAAACCTAAATAGATTATCATATTGTACAATTCCAAGTTCCTTTTATTTAAAGTCAGTTAAAAATGTTTATTAACAGACATACTGTATATTACTCTCCTATAATCCAACACACACAGACACATACATTTAATATGTTTATATCTAATGTAAAATCAAAGCTACTCACCTATTAAAATGAATATTTACGACTTCTCTCAAAAAGATAAACGCAAGTTGTAAAATATTTCATGATATTAATCCTATTTTTATTTTTAAGCGAAATTTGTGCAAAATAAATCGAGATATGTTTTTGTTAGTGAACTGAACTTGTAACCGTCTTGTAAGTTACTTTCCAAGTTATTCTATTCTATTACATACTTATATTTTAATTTTAATGAATATAACTGTTTGTAATTTGCTTATAGCATGTATTGTATTAATTGAAGATACCTACAATTTTTTTAAGACGCTACACTCTGGCAGTTTTTTTACAGTGTAAAAACGATACTTTCATGTCAAGTTTATATTATAAATTAAATCAGAAAGCTGGAGCGCTTTTTCTGCTTAATTCAGACGTCCAGATAGACCAGACTATCTGTCCGTGACAAAAGAACAAGATTCTTTTAAAGTAATGTTTTTATAAGGCATAAGTAGGCATATGAGTCAAAGAAAACATACTAATTTCTAAATCACACACATTTTTTTATATATTATTATATTATATTCTAATCTACATGAGATTAGACGCATTCTATAGTACTATACAGTGCTTAATTTAAATAGTCCTTATAATGTTTATATTGTCATTATTATAAAATAATCAATCATCTGAGGTATCATACTACTAGTAAAGGAGGTTTAGGCCATTTTATGTCCTCTAAACAGAAATTATTTTCCTATTTGTTTAGTACTATATTTTTATTTTGAACATAGTAAAATATTCTTAAAATGTAATAAATCTGAAATCAATAAATATATTAGTTTTCTTATTTTTGTTTCTTCGAGTAAAAATAAAAATAATGTCGGCAACGTCTGAACAGTGATATATTTTATTTATTCAACATTATAGCTCATGGATGACATTCTCTGGGTATCCGGGTTACATCAACTCTAAATGGATTCGAGGCATCTATAAATGTTCCATTTTTTTTATATTAGTCATATTTCATTTAAATAATATGTGCTTCATAGGATACAATGTGTAAATAAAGTTTTAATATTTATTTAGTTTACAAAATTAGAGGAACCGTATTTTAAAAGTGATACTTTTAAATATTGTGGTTCGAAATTGCGGAAGCTGTCATAATATTTTAATAAATATTTTGATTGGCTTAACATCTTGTTAAGATTGAATAACCAATTAAGAATTTAATTGCTTGTTAGATTGATATTTAGTTGACCAATCGAAGTATATTTGTGAAGAGAAAAAGAAATGAAATAAATCTATACACTTGATCTCAATGTTATAATATGATATATTTCGTTTTAAGAAAATATAATAAAAAAAATAACTTTTGCAATGATTGCTACATATTTTCTTTACATCAAATAGATCATTGACATAGAATAGAAATAAAAATTAATGAGATATCGACATATTTAAATATATGAATATTAATTCTATATCACGCTTTATTTTGGTCTGTATACCCTATAATAACTTTAAATATGCAACATTGTTAATATATCCTTTTTAGGGTGGAAAGTGTTACTTTAAAAATGTTAAAAAATAGAAAAAATCACTACAAACTTATACTTGTAGTTAATTTCGTACAAAATGAGCCTATGCCCACAAACTTAAGTATGTCTATTTTTATAAGTTGTACTTCTCGTTGACGTACGATTCAATCGGAGTAACAGATATTGATACGGAAACCTCGATAGGCGAGTCAGACTCGCACTTAACCGGTTTTTTTCTTGGTTATCTTCATCTAATTTTAAATACCAATGTGACATTATATTTTTATATAAGAGTTTAGTATTTTACCTAAATGACATGAAATAAAAATGCGTTAACACAAAACAACAAAAATGCAAAGCTAAGGCCGTGGCCGTGACCGTGGCAAGTACCAAATAATTTTACCCTAAAAATATTAAAAATACATTAAACAATTACATAAATACATATTGTATATGAAAATTATTTGGTAAATAAGCAAATAACAAATGTGGAATTTGTGCTTAAATTCTAATTTGATAATAAGCTAATAATTTTCAAATAATCCTGCTGTCTATCGCAACATTCAAGAAACAAATCTATATATACAAGTATGTATAGTCCATGGTGCAATATTCTTTTGGAATTCGGTACGAATATAATTTTATCGTTTATTTTTGCGCTTAAAATAAATTGAATATTTAATATTTACAAACTAAAAGGACGTGTGGATGCGTAAAGAGGCTGAATATGTTTTCTAACGTTAAATGTAGGTAATGTTAATGCCACACGGTCATGCCGCTCTTAGTAAACGTTAGATGGTTGTCGAAATGTCAGCGTTTTGTTAAATATCTTACATATACCTTTGGAAGATTCATCACAATGTTAATAGCATTAAGATGTAGAATATATAAAGCGGGTTTTTTTAAATTGTGCTTTAATGTAAATTATATTATTAATAATTAGATGATTCATAGGTGTTGTTAAACGATTATTACAAAAATCGATACTTTCAACTTCAATTATTCGTAATTGTTTCACTAATAGAATAACTTTTTTTAAATTAATTGATTTATTTCTAATTATAAAGAGTACCTATTTTGAGGCCAGTCGTGGTGCAGGGGGACAAAGTGTGACTGTAAAATCGACTGGTTGTGGGTTCGATGCCCACTCGAGGAGAAAAAATATTTATTTACATTTATAATTCAATTTTCTTCGCTCTGGTGTCGAGGTAAAGCGCGGCGTTGAGTTCCGCAACTCAACACGCTATGCCTCCAGATCTCGGCGGAAAGTGGGGAATGGAGAGTCTTAACACTACGTTCCCTCTGCCTACCCTGCTGTGTGCGGGATACAGCGTGAAGCTGACCTATTTAGATTTTTTATTATGAGCCATCTAAAATAACTATGACATCAAAATAAATTAAATAAAAAAAAATCAAATCACGCTGTATCCCGCAAAAAGCAGGTGGGTAGAGGGAACCTAGAGTTAAGACACTCTGTTTCTACCATTTTCCGCCGAATTTGACTCGACACCAGAGCAAAGGAATGGAAAAATATATTTAAATAAATAAAATGAAATTAAAATATTTTGATTAATTAAAACAAACCGGTTAAGTGCGAGTCAGACTCAGGTATGCAATGAATTACAAATATAAGTTTGTAATGAAATATCTATTAGTTTTTAATTTTCTCATTTTATTCATTTATTTGTAGGAGTATAATAAGAAGTTGCCTCGTACCAAATTTTAAGATTCTGAATTCACGGGAAGTAGTCTGCGGCATAAGCGGCTGTATCTTTTGATTGCGTTGGCTTTAAAAGTTTATTTCACAGGTCTAAGGAACAGTAGATCTGAGTATTTGATATAAGTTTCATCTTGATACCGCCATGCGTTCCTGAGAAAAAGGTCTTTACAGACGGATGGACGGACAGCAAAGTGATCCTAAAAGGTCCCGTTTTTCCTTTCGAGGTACGGAACCCTAAAAACTTACTAATAATTATTATAGGTATGGCACACTCAAAAGGTGTGTAAACATGTCGAAATAAATATTTACTGTCTTCTCATGTGAGAATGAAACAAAAACGTCTATACGTGATAGATTGATAGTAAAATACAAATTCCTCACTCAGCTATTTATGTTTTTTTAATCGATTGACGTGGTGAATGGATTGTGTGCAATGCGCATCCTTCTCATTAAGTCGTACCAACAATTATTATGCGCTTTTTTGTTGTAAATACTTGATGCCCTTTGATTTTATGTTGTGTTTAATGATGCGTAAACTGAATTATATTATGGCTACTCGTACTAACATAAGGTATTAGAATAGTAAAGATTTTTTCAATTCAAATTACCTTGTGGCTGATTGCTAGGATGCCATATTTTTTTTATATTTGTTATATTTTAAGACTTTATTTTTTTCTAGCATCACATCTAGGTTACAAAAATAATGGTCGGTTGAAATCTAATTAAAATATTTAAAATAATCACATTGAAATAACGAATGAGATTAACCTGTGCAAAGGAATTCGCATAGATGTTTTAGTACAATTACCTTTTGTTACACGAAAACAATACATTAATAGGTTTATTGTTTAAATTTCGGCCTGTTAAAGTATTTAGATAAAATCTTCGCTCTTCGGCTTTAATATAACTGTACTATAATAGTTAAATTGACTTTCGTTAATAAAAGTTGTAGTTTTAGATGTTACCTACTAGAAAACTTAGCCCTGTGCTCGCTTCGCTCGCTTCACGCTGTATCCCTCATAAAGCAGTATAGGCAGAAGAAACCTAGTGTTAAGACACTCACTCCGGTCCTCACTTTCCGCCGGTTTTTAAGAGGTATTGCGTGTTGAGTGGCGGAATTCAACGCCGGGCTTTTGGTTTGGTGTCAGAGCGAAGAAATGAAAGTATTGAGACATACTCATTTATTCCCTCGAGGGAATCGAACCCACAACTGTCGTGTTACAGTCACACCTTTGTTTCACTGCGCCACGACGTCCTCATAACTTTAATATCAAATGAAGTAAAACAATTATAATTTTCGTTATTGCAATTATATTTATCAAATATAAATACTCGTGAGATTATATTTAGCGGCAAGGATAACAATTAGTTTCCTAATCCTCTCTAAGTTCTATGTAAGCGTCCCCAGCTGTTCAATAATAATGATTCCTTCTTATATAAGATTTCTTTCTAGAGGCCAGTCGTGGCACAGGTGCATAGGTGTGTAACTGTAAACGCGACAGGTTGGGGGTTCGATTGTCACTCGGCGAATATTTAATATTTTTATTTCTTCGATCTTCACGTACGTATATATATATATATATATATATATATATATATATATATATATATATATATATATATNACTTCTTAATGCATCGACGTGTTGTTTATGAGTTAAAAGTTTTGAAACATAATAAATAAATACACAATAGAGTTAATGGACTTAAACATTGTTATTTGATGTGCTTACATAAATAAATTTATTAATTTTCTTTCAAAGTGAGTGGTTTTTAATATAAAATACACAAATGGACGTCTGGATCCTTTAAATTTCGAATTATAATAATATATGTATAATAATTCAATTTGGATTTACATATAATATTATGAGTATATTCTTTTAAGCATCATCAAGATATCCATGGCCTAGTTGTGGCGTTTCTTATGTAATGGTGGTTAAAGAACATCTTTATAATAAACTCATATTTCATTGAATTATCTTTTAGTCTTCAAAAACCTATCATTATTATAAATAAAAAAAATAAATAGAAATTGTAATATTTTTTTAGATTTTTTTAAGTATTTTCTTTTATTTTGAAATATATATTTATTTATTATGTATATATATAGGTTTACCGACGAAAAATGGTAGAACTTATCGATTGCACCTTACAATTTGTATCTTGTACATCTTAACTGCTTTCGACCTTAAAAACCCTTTGTATGATTTTCCTTAAAGAAATTCTAGAAACTTTGTACAAATACTAACCTAATGGCTCTACGTGAAAGATGACATTTAGTAGTTTCTTTATTGTAACATGCCCATTTTAAGACAGACAGACCATCCTCTGCATTGCAAACTTAATTTGAAGAATTCGGTAAAATTATAATTTTTCCTGTCACTATTAGTAAGCCATCATATTTGAAATTTGCCAAAGAAGCCCATATTTTTCTAACGTGTTGGGTTGCAAAATCTTGAAAATTTTTTCATCATTCTATACTTAGCTTCTATACATCAAAAACTAAAGTTTCACCCAATTAATTGAAACAATTATTTTGAATTATATTATACATCGATTGTTATAAAATAAACACAAATATATAAAGAGATACAATCGTGAAAACTGCGTTTAAGTCGGTTAAGCCATTTTTGAAATTAACGTGCACAAACATACAGCCGAACGAAAAAAATGATGAAGAATTAAATGATTATTTTGGGTTCTACAACATTTATTTATGTCCTCAATAATATTTTTAATAAATTTAGTTAATATACATTGCACATACGCATGTATATCGACTAGTTACGCAAAATTATAAAGTGTACTCCTTAGGATACACTCCTGCACTCCTAGCGCCAAAAACCCGTATGCAGTATAGACTTGTCTTTCGGTAGATGATATATTACTATATTGGAACTCATCGGTAAATGAACCCGAATCTACTTACTAAAATTTATCCAAAACTACCCAGCTAGCTATCAGTCATTATGTTGCTACGACACTTCACTATAAGACTCGCCTATTGCGGGCGGCCGATTTTGCCTTATCATCGTTTTCAGGGTGCCCAAGTATTAGGATTTTTCGTACACCACCTTGATGGCTTTCCCTCAGTCCCTCCTCAATAGGAGGTTTTTAAAAGCAGGTATCACGTTTTAATATTTTCTAATCTCCGAAAATAATGAAACAAAATGCAGGAATAATTAATTAATAGACATATATGTAAAAAAATGTTGACTCTACAATATGCGTCCGAAGTCATGGCACTGCGACACAGTGTCTGACTGCAAACGCCATTGTTGTGAGTTCCGTTCCCACTCACTCTGGTAACACGATTAAGTGCAGCTTTGAGTTCAGCCCCCAACACGCAATGTTTCTAATTTTAGGGTGAAAGTGGGGGACGGAGTATTAGTGTACGTATAGTAGTAGGTGAGCAAAATATAGCTAATAAATTAAGTATTACTGACTAAAATATATTATATGTAGCATCTGACTCGTGAGAGTATCTGACTCTGACACGTCGTGAGATCCATTTTGTGCTATCAACTTATACCTACTATAATGACAGGCTATAATTATTATATTACGGAAGCAATATAATATTGAAATGTCTCCGACATATAAACCAATAAATAATCAAATAATAACGCTAAAATCTACTATTAAACACAGATGATGCCTAAAATAAAATAAGTTATTTTCAAATAATAATTCGTTAGTCGTGGCGCAAGGTAAAGTGTGATTGTAAATGGGACAGGTTGTGGATTCGACTCCCACTCGAGGAAAATTAATATTTTAAATTTGCATTTCTTCGCTCTGCTTACAGGCGGAAATGCCTATCCATGCACATGCGGGATATAGCGTGAAACTAAAAAAAATTCTAAAATTGATGTATAAATTAAAATAAATTTATCAAAGTATTATGTTAAAGTTACAAAATACAAAAAATATTCGAATTGAATCTTGCAGAGGCGTCTTCATTGCGGACAGTAATGGGCTTGACATAAACGCGTGTACTACTTTGGGTGTACCCACTTAACTTTACGAGCATTTTGATAGTTATTAATCAATTATCATGGGTTCTAAGAATTGTTGTTTTTTTTGTTATTTATAAAATATATTTTTACATCTACACTATCAGATTTAATATATATTTATATTATGATCAATATAGAGGCCAGTCGTGGCGCAGCGGCACAAAGTGTGACTGTAAAATCGACTGGTTGTGGGTTTAATCCCCAATCGAGGAGATTAAATATTTATTTACATTTATAATTCCATTTTCTTCGCTCTGGTGTCGAGGCAAAAGCGTGGCGTTGAGTTCTGCCACTCAACACGCAATACCTCCAGAATTCGGCAGAAAGTGGTGAATGGAGTGTCTTAATACTAGGTTCCCTCTGCCTACCCTGTTGTGTGCGGGATACAGCGTGAAGCTGACAAAACAAAAATGATCAATATTTTCATAGCGATACATAGATTGATAAAGAATTATATATCTTGTATAGAATGATTAAACATATATGAATAGATAGATAGTTATTAAAGAAAATATTACAAAAAGGATCAGTCTTTTAATTTTCAAAAAGAAATTGGTTTTCATAAATTTTCAAAACATCATGAGTATCTCTTTTCATGAGTAAATATTATTCTGATCTGTCAAGTAAATTTTAAAGGAATAACTTTTAAAGGCGCTACACTAGGTATAGTGTCTCGTATTACACTCTACCTACTGCACAAAGTAAATATTTAATTTACGAAAATCTGTATAAAAATGCATTATTCACTAAATTAAATATAGACTTAATTAACATCGACTATTATAAATCTTCTTCACTTCTTTGACTAATTTTGGCATTTAGATGCTTTCATAAGTGTTGGAAGCACTAAAAGGGAATTTCTTGAGATCGCCACGGTAACGAGGACAAAAGGGTATTTTGCGTTTTCATCATATAAATGAAGGTGAGAGCTACAGCTTTTTTCTTGAGAATAAATATTGATATCATGCAACCAATTATTTATATTGAAATATTTTAATATTTATTATAATTATTATACAATATTTTACATTAATCTCTCTTCATTTCGATTTTTTTAAATACGTTATAAAAAAATTGTCGTAATAGTTATATGAAAAACATTAGATTTACTTCTTAAAATAATAATTGATTAGTTAAGTAATGACACTCGCATGGTCAGTTCTATAAAATTTGATTTATTTTGAGTACGGCCCTGTGTTTTTGCAGTCAATGTAAACTCCCCCTGCTTGTATGCAATGGCTAGACAAACCTGCGTCTCTATAAAAGGGACAGATATTAGAGGCTAAGTACAATCCGGCGCATACGCCGCAATCATCACATAGGATATCTTACACATCCTTAGTACTTGATTTGGAAACATGATGAAAATGGTAAGTAGCTTTTATATTTTTTATCAATTAAAACATTAATAATTAAGAAAAGTTTGTATTTTTAGGTTGTTTAACGAAGATTATAAAAATGTATTAGATTTTTTTTAAATAAATAATAACTTTAATCAAAAGTACAATAAAAAAATGAAGATGGTTTTTAAAATAACACTAAAAAGTGTAATATTAAATAATATTATCAGGATTCAAACTAATAGTTATTTGTGTATCAAGTTATCCCAATTATCTAATTAACAATTAATAAATTTTAGTGGTCCACATAAAAATGCGTAAAATGAGAAAGAAAAACATATATGGTTTGATAAAATTTGCGTTTATACAAAAAAATTAATTAACCTGACAAAAAAAAAAGATAAAATTACATTATCATTGTCCTTGCGATCCAATCTTGTATTTTTTTTTTATTTTTGTATCCTTGAACGTTGAGAGTGCTATAAACTAAAGAACTTTTTAAGAATTTCGCAATTTAGAATATTTATCTAAAAATTGAAAATGCAAAATATATAATATAAACTAGCATATTTTTATTGCACATTTACATGTGGCAAATGCAACAAGGCGAGAGGTTTGTCGCAACTTATGCAACAACCACTGCATTTATTACATCCCAGCTAACCTTTGCTAATCGCATTGTCTATTTTAATCTAAGTGGCCGAGTACCGCAGAAATTTATTTTGGAAAAGCAAAATTAAAATTGGCACTTTTGGCAGTTGTAGACAAAATATCTAATTTTCAATACCATAATTTTGATATTTGACATTAAGGATTTATTTTTGTCATTACAAGTCACTCATCTATTGTGAGATATCCAGAAAGTAGGTAGTGGCGAATATTAAAGTGATGTAGTAATTAAAAAATATATTGAAAACGTAAATGTATATTAAGTAACATCTCCCATTTATATGGATAATATGATGTGCCACATGTCATTAACCAAGAAACATGGCAATGAATAATACGTTCATTAAAGTTTTCAATGATTTGTTTGGTGGGATGCTAATGATAACACCTTGAATTTCTTCATTTGATTGGCATATTATTTGTGGCTTGTTCATGTATATGTTTTGATTCCATAAATTCCCAAATAAAAAAAATCACAATGCTCATAATCAGGCAGCCGTCGAAATAGATATTTTTTTGAGAACTCTTTTCATGACATATGTAGCATGTCACACTATCTTGTTGAAATCAAAAAATCATCATTTTCATCCACAACTAGGAGATAGATAACACCCTGAAAGCTTATTTCGTTGACACTCATTTTTATCACTCAGTAGTCATTTGCATAACCAAAATAAGCATCAAACTAAACTATTAAACAACAGCGATCAGGCTATCAATGAAAAGGTTATCGGATAACAAACATTAAAAAAGAACGTCAAATGACAAAATGGTGCAAACTCATTTATACTTCCTGGACTCCTTATTTTAGTAGTATATGCTAAAACGTGGGAAAAACAGTTATAGGACATGAATTGTGGTGGTACATTTTCACGCTAGGTCAGAATAATATCATTTATAAGTAATATTTTTTTATATATACTATCTAAAATTAACCTTTACAATAAAAATAAACCACAGAAGCTACTTACTTTCTTTATATGAATATATACATATTTGTATATCATATTTGTATTTTCATTCACGTATTATATAAGCACAAAAAGAATCTGTTTTAGATTATATTTAGTTCAAAGTTTTAAATATTGTTTAGCGAAATAAAGAAACAAGTAACAATAGCTAAATTTGAACAGCATATGTTAGTGATTAAAATAATAGTTTTCCAACACAAAACTTTACCTATTTAACTTAATAGAGTAGAATACTACTACTATTTACCATGTTATATTACCTAAGCTTTTTAAGCTAAAAATATATTGAACGTACGTAAGTATTTATATTTTACAAAGGAGCATTTACTTAAAATAACGTTTTCAATTGCCGAAAATTTCAGAGTCCGCCTCTGTCGCGTGTGAGCGCTTAATTAGTCGCATTCCTTTTGTTTTATCACGTAGGACATTGTGTTTTCGAGGTAACGCTTAAATTCTGTGTCATATTCCCACAACTCAACACTCTTACAAACCGTTCGCCATTATGCCAGACATCTGCATAAATACAGTACCTATATAAATTCATTATTGCCTTATTAAAAACATCTAGTGATTTAATGATATGGTAATAAATCTCAGCAATGAACGCGAATAGGTAAAGATTGTATTAAAATGTTATTTTAATATTCTTGGTAATTAATTATAGTAAAACGTGTCGAGTCATCTCCGCGTATTCCTTATTTGGGACGTATATTTTTTTTATTTATAGTTAAAGATTAATGTTCTTTTGATTTTTGTCGTCTAGGTATCCTTATAGAGTAAACAGAGAGCTGAATTGTTCACCTACTGAAGGTTCTTCCTTCCTCGAATAGTAATTATGCTGGTTTGTTTCCGCGACGTTATAACGCTGTGCTATTATTTCTAAAATGATAATATATACACTTAGTTAGATCTGATTGTATGTTAACGTACCATCGCTATAGTCCGATTCATGTGTTTCTTCGTAGAAACTAGACAAATTATATATTTTTCAATATAAAGTTTGCCTTTTTACAAGTTCTATTAAAAAAAAAATCTTCATATATAGCTATCCAAACGGCAAATAATATTTTAACGGGGTAGACAGAGGGAACTAAGTGTTACGACACTTCATTGGCCAGTTTCGGCCGGTTCTCGAGGCATTTCTTGTTAAGTGACAGAACTCAACGCCGCGCTTTGCCTTGTTACAAGAGTGAGGAAATCAAAATATTAAATAATTCATTCCCCCGAGTGGGAATCAACCCCACTATCGTCGAATTTACAGTCATACGCTTGTGCTCCTGTGCCACGACGGCCTCAACTCAACTATTTTCCCGAATTTGAAACTTTATATGTCTGGTGGCAAAATTCAACGCCCCGCTTTATTTTTCTAGAATAGTGTGAAAATAATTCCCTCGATCGCCTCCATCTTATTTCTAAAGCCACTCTCAATTTTTATTTGGTAACTTTTATGCTAGTTTCTTGGCATTCATCTATTTTTGCTATTTTCATAATGTTCGTTTCGTAATAAATTATGTTATCGTCGTATTTACATCACTATAAATAAAATTATATTATAGTTTAAATTGCCATATGCTACTCAGATAATTGATTATTTAATGAAAAATTATTATGTTGTAAATTCTAGTGACAATACTAACTTTGTATAGTTATTTGTTTGTGTGTGTTACAATTTACAAGTGCACTATATCCTATGTTTATTCTCTCTTTAATTTCTCCTAGAGTGTTTGAAACATAAAATGGTAATTAAATAATATCTACACATTGATTGAGTGTAAAGGACAGAAAGATATGGAATTCATTTTCCGTATAAAAATCATAGTTTAGTTATAAATATTTTATTATTATATACTAATCTGATTTTTATATCGTTATACCTACCATTTGATATATGGACAATAGCAAAATCTATCCATTTATCAACAAAAATACTAATAACTACGGTGTACTTTTTTTTTGTATGTTTACCTCAACCTTAAAAGCTTAAGGCGAGAAAAGCCTAATATTAGGATATATATGTAAGCATATACATGGATTATTTTTATTTTTTTTTAGTTTCACGCTATATCCCTCAAATAGCAGGGTAGACAGAGGAATCCAGGGAACCTAGTGTTAAGACACACCGTCCCAACTTTCCACAAAATTTTGCTCAACAGATATTACCTCGTTACGAAAAAGAAGAAATGAAAAAATAACAATTTCTTTCCTCCGAGAGGGAATGACACCCACAACCGTCGCGTTTACAGTCCTGCGCGCTGGTGCCTTCTGCGCCACAACGGCCTCAATTTTCTTCTCTATTTCTTAAATGAAAATTATCATGATACAATAATTAATCCTTATTAACAGCACCACTATAGAATAGTTTTCTATAACTAGCTAATAAAATGATGATTTCAACAAAGAAATGAAAATTTCGTTCAACAACATTCGGTTTAACGTAAAATAATATATTAGACGTACCGAACACGTTATATTAAATGATCCCTAGGCAGGTCGTAAAGTGTTCCTTTGGACAATTGGAAGTACCATTGTTATGTCAATTCGTCGCACCATGCTTCGCTTTTAAATAATAAGCTAAAAATCCTTTTTGTTATCAACACCCAATTTTTTTTGACTTGATCGTGAGCTATTGAAAGTCGATTAATATCTATTAATGAAAGAAATATATGGATAGAAGCACGTATTATTTTTGATTGTGCTTAGTACTTCGAGCGTGGTGGTTTTATTAGTGGTATTTCTTTGATTTATAGCTCTCTCGAGAAACGTGTGCTATTTATGAATTCTTAAATATATGGAACAACAAATTTTAAATTTGTTAAAGCTGCTTAGTTTTAATTTCTTTTGTTAGAATTGAACTAATAAGTTTTATATCCGTAATTTATGTTAAAAAATATTTATTACTTTTTAGGTCACTATAGGTTAGAACGACGTGTTGTTTACTTAATCCCGTGTTGTTACCACGGTAGTACTTACTTTTCTAGTAAAATATGAAGCGCACTTAACTTTCGTAAGATTGTAAGGTACGCAGTAAATTTAGACACAATCTTCACTTAACTATAATACAACGTGATTCAAAAGGAAGGTTTATATGTATAAAATTTAATAATAAAATAAATTATAATAAAAAAAATTCTGAGTATCACAGATTTATAATGTAATTATTTATAATGTAACGTCGTACAAGAAAAAAATAGCAAAATGGTGTCCATTTTGCTTTAGTGTTTAAAGGCTCAATGCCTACTGTACTTTCAAATGAAAAAAAATAAGAAAAGATTAATAGGTTCTTTGATTTTCACGAATATTACACATTTTAATTAAAATGAAGAAAAGGTTGTAATTTTATGTACTAAATCATATTACGTATGTGTCAGTGCCAATTTTAAATACCAAAAAATAAATATGGATCGTACTTTACCGATTTTTTATATTTCTTCACCTTAAAGTAGATGTTAGCAAAGTACCAAATCAGTGTTCGTGGCTTCGAAACTAGTTAAGGCGTTGATTAAAATATAAAAATATATATGTTTCTACGAACAATTTGAAGTCGGTAGAGTTTAATTTAGTAAGTTCCATCCATGACGAGGACCTCGAATAATACCTTTAAGCAACTGCAATGTAATTGACGTACAACAGCCCAAGTGCCGCAGTACGTTCTCAGATGGTACTACGCTTTGATTTTGTCCTGTTACCATATATTTTTTACATATCGCTAATTGTCGCTAAATACAACTTTGCTATAACAAAGTTATAGGTTTACAAAAAAAATAATCAATTTCAATTATTTTAATTATATATTATTAAAACATTTTATTTACTGACTGTAATCGCTGTTTATAGGTTCAGGGTCCACTTGAAAGAATGATTTAAATTAATTTCTTTTATCCACTCTGGTGGACAAAGCGCGACGTTGAGTACCGCTTCGAAACTAAATGTGGTAACCCCAGTGTCTTTGCATTAGGTTCTTTCTGTCCACCTTACTATGCGAAGGATAGATCTAATAAAGTCTTCAAGTTAAAAATCTTTTTACTTTTTACAGAGATTACTTTTATTTCTTGCTGTGCTAGTTATCGCAGCAGCAGCGCCGCAAGAAAAAGTCATAGCAATTCTTAAGCAAGAATTTGATCAACAAGCTGATGGATCTTATGTATACAGGTAGGTATCCACTTCCACAACATGCATGCATAGGGTAGGCAGAATTAAAACACCCATTAAAACACTTTAATTTCCCACTTTCCGTCGAATTTTGAAGGCATTGCGTGTTGAGAGGCGTATCTCAACGCCGCGCTGAAAATATTATATATTTTTTTTCCTCAAGTAAGAATTGAACAACCAACTTATCGTGTTTACAGTCATATACTTGTGCCAAATGACTACCTTGAATTTTATGAATGGCCAATCTATGGAACAGAAAAAAATCAGGGCATACTATATGAAAAATATATAGAAATGAAATCCTCTACCATCTATATGGGTTTGTCTGTCTATCTACCAATCACCCTGGGACACATTTCTTTTTTATTTTACTTATATATTTAGACACTTGGCCCATGTATGTTATTGTTGGCCCATGTATGGTATGGTATTGTTTCATCGTTAAAAATGTCTTTGTCTCTCCTGTTTATTGCTTATAATATACATTAACTTTTTTATTTTATTTCGATTTTTCCAGCTATGAAACTGAAAATGGTATAAAGGCGGATGAAACAGGCAGTCTGAAGAAGGCTTCAAGTCCTGACAGCAATGATGTAATAGTAGCGCAAGGCGCGTTTAGTTACACGGCCCCAGATGGCACTGTCATAAACTTAAGCTATACCGCTGATGACGAAAACGGCTTTAGACCTGAGGTGAATAAAAAAATAATTTAATATACAAAAATGGAATTTATATTATTCTTTGTACACACTTTTAATATAATGTACAAAATGTTGTATAGAAAACCAAATACAACGATAATTTACATACCATACATACGTTAAAATATATATATTTTTAATACAACCAATAATTAATGAGTGAAGCCGTCGTGGCGCAGTGGCGTAGCGTCTGACTGTAAGGCGCCGTGAGGGGATGGTTTTAGGTTGACTCCAGGGGATGATTTTTTTCACTTACTCTCCCAGGTAATAATGAAGCATGGCGGTGAGTTCCAATGTTCAACATTAGGTTTCGCTTTTCCTAGCTATCCTGCTATATATGTATGTATGCCGATACAGCGTAAACTTATAATTAATATAAGAAATGAAGGCTCAAAATTAGCAACATCTATCTTTTACATATATAAGTTATATAAAATTCGATTGCTGTGTGAGTGTCGATATGTGATGTACCTTATTCGAATATGATGTCAAGGTAGGATGTTACGACCTTAAAAATAACATGCAGGCGCAGGCGAAAGTGCATAACGTGATATCCTACAAGTAAAAATATATGTACTCTTAAAAATATTACACTTTTAAAATTTCCTAATGTAATTATAAAAATAACTAACTAATATTTTTTCAGGGTGCTCATTTGCCAACTCCTCCACCAATACCTCCAGCAATTCAGAAGGCTTTGGACTACATCGCGTCACTGCCTCCTCCACCACCATCGAGAAACTAAAGAGACACTCGCACCGACTCCTCAATGACCTCATGCAGACCAATCTTTTTCGTTAAAGGCTTACGCTTGTACCACTTTGGACATTTGCTACCAAATATATTTTAGGAACATGTATATAAATTATAAAATGCATATAACAAAATGGTACTCGATTTTCTTATACTCAAAGCAAAGAAAAAAATATACAAAAATAATGCTCAATACATGAACTGTGATAGTTAAGATTCGTATGAAAATAAAATGTTTATTGTATTTAATTTATTAAATAAACGCAATTCCAGTGCCAAAGATGCATTGCAGATGATATTGGTCTGTTTTATTATAATTTATTTGATTTTTATTACAAGGTGGTGAATAAATTTGAGCATATGATGTAAACATTTTATTAGCATTCACGTTGACAAAACTTGTGTCGTAAAGGTGTTAATTGTTGAGGTCATTTCCGACAAATCTTATAATTTAACTCGAAAACAATGCCTACTATGACACCAGAATTAAAGATAGATTTGTGATCGATGAAAATCAATAAAACTTGTCCAGGATATTATTATACTAATTGCCAGCAAAGCGACGATAGCTTCTTATTTGACCTCGACACGCTAGGTGACACTTTACCTATGAACAAGTGTCTAAGTTTACATATCATATAATGCAAATTTATACACTACTTAATAGCTGTGTTTACAAATTGACAAGCCGAATTTGAATTTAGTGCATAAACATATAAATTTACCAGTTTTATTAAGTGTATTTGATAATACAATTTGAAATATGAAAAAAGTAATACACATTATATTTGCAAATAACGACGTAACAAGAACACAAATATATTCCTTTACCTTCGATAATAATTATGTAATTATTAAATATAAGGAAAGTGTATGTATATTGTTCCAAGAATCTCCAACGCAAGTGTAAGTGGAAAGCAAAAACGACCTTAAGAAACGAGCTTTGATTTAAGCTTCGTGCACACAGGCAGCAGAATCGCACGTTTTTTATTAATTTGTCGATAAGGCGGTGAAATAACAGGTTTCAGTACCCTTTTCGAGATCTTATGTCTAGACTAGTTGTTACATTGATTGTTTGAGGTGAATTATAAAATATAGATGACATCATATGCGTGTTTGTCACACACTTCATGATTTTTTCATCTTTATTCCTATTATTCTTCCCATTTTTAGGGTTCCGTACCTCAAACAGTAGAAACGGTCCCTAATATAATAATTTTGTTGTCCGTCTGTCCATCAAAATCAATATTAAATATTTATCATTATATTATATATATAATTTGAGAAAAAGCAATCAAAACATACGAGCGAGAAATTCACAGACTAATCACAATCTATAGGGGTACTTCCCGTGGAATTACGGTTATGAAATTTGGCAATAAGTGAGAACTTACAAAACAATTAAAGAAAAAAATCCCAAAAGTGAAAATTTAAAGGTATTTACACTTATGTACATTTCATTTCATACAAAATGAGTGCATACCACCACATATTTAAGTGTGTCAACTTTGACTTATTATCCTCAAATTGATTCGGAACCCTCGAGAGTCTGATTCACGCTTGGTCAGTTTTTAAATATAACGTAATGAGGTAAAAAGTTTCAGAAGGCATCTTATGTTACAGACATTTTTTTTCTCAAAATATCTACTAACAAAATAAGCCTAAATGGCATACCTATTATATAGGCATAAATTTTATTCCTCCATCTAAAATTATATTTGTGCGTTAGTTAAACTGTCACGTAACATCACCAGTTCATCTTTAAAACGCCCGACTAAACTATTCGTGTGAGAAGATTCTCGCATTGTAACTATGCGTGAGTAACCTGTTTGTTAAAGTGAGCGCTGGTACAAGGTCATTGATGAGAACACTAAACGGATATCAAGTTGTAGACGAACGAGACATTTTTTTTTATTTTAATTATTTTGACATATTAAAGTTATGGAGTAATAAAGATAGGTATTTTCTTAAGTAAAATTGAATAAATAATTATGATGGTTCTCCAAAACGTTCTTAAATATGTAAGAAAATAAAATATGATGTCATCACAGTGCAATGTCTTATTATGTATGTGATATTTGTAGGTCTGATGCCCATTCTCCATACTGGAGTAAAATTAATGTTTATATTGCTTACTTACTTACTTAGCTTCACGCTGTATCCTTAGCTGGCTAGCTAAAGGGAACGATGCGCCAAGCGCTACGGCCTCTACTTAGCTCTTTTGCCTCGACCACAGTTATCAACCTCTTAATATATGCGCTCCGGGAGGTTCTCATTATTTTTCATGACCTTCCTCCAGTATGTTTGATACTGTGTTTTCAAAGGTTAATCTAGGTCTTCTCGTACCTCTTACCTCTCACTGTTCCTTAATAAATCTTTCTTGTTATTATTTTATATTCATTCGTTAGATGTGCCCAAGCCAGCTGAGCACGCTTATTTTTTCATTCTCAACTTGACATCCCCGCTAGTACCTGCCATTCTGTATATCTCTTCATTGCGGATTAAATCTGCTTAGCTGACTCCGTATATCCTACGAAGATCGTATTTCCACACCATTCATCTTTCTTTCATTCTTCTTTTGTAATTTCCACGTTTCGCTGCCGTATAACAACGTTGGTACCAACACTGTATTGTGTAACGCCAAACATGCAGCTGTGTTGATGTTTCGCCGTTTCATCCATGCATGCATGCCTGTTACTCTCAGGAATACGAGGAAATGAAATATTTGTCTTAAGCAAACATAAAAATAGCAAAAAAAACAAAACACACAGTAAAATCAAATATTTTTTGGTTTCGTAATCAAATCGTAACAAAATACTGAAGCTCACATAAATCATTGGACCAAATAATGCTATAATATTCTTCATCAATGCATATACTCTTCTTTTCAAGTGCGGCGTTGAGTTCCGCCACTCAACACGCAATGCCTCCAGAACTCGGCGTAAAGTGAGTGGAAAACAGTGTGTCTTAATACTAAATTCCCTCTGCCTACCCAGCGTGAAGCTGATTTGATTTTTTTTGATGATTTGCAATTTGATTTTACTTGTGACGTTGAGTTCCATCACACGACACGCAATGCCTCCAGAATTCGGCGGAAAATGATAGCGAGTGCGTGCGAGCGAGTGCTTAGCACTAGATTCCATATTGACCATATTAGTCTAAATTAGGACTCATAAACTGGGTGAATCGGCAACGGCACTTAGTAGGAGTACTTCTTCGTTACTGCTATAAAATTAGATATGTTTTAAATTATATAAATGTATAAAATTAGTAAAATTTAAAAAGTTTCATCGATATAAATTAACAAATAAAAAAGTTACATACAATCAAACTTGCGTATGGGACAAAAATGGGATAGGGGCGCTACGAATGTTAAATTTATATTTCCATATCTTTGCTCTGGTGTCGAGGCAAAACTAATAGGCTGGTCTCGCTGTCATTACGCAGATTGAGTACTTCTACTGTTTCGAGCATATAACTCTTGCGCTCCATTCTGCTGGTTAACGAGGACAAGGCAGAGGAAGAGGGATGACTTAGAATTTGCTAGGACTCAGGTCCGTGGAGACGACACTACTTATCTTTTGACTGCATTGACTTAGAGGCTTGATTTTTTCTGTGCATAGAGCACAGCACACATCATCGTAGACTTGAATGGTTAAAATTGATTTCAGTTTGATTTTTCCACGCAATCTCGAGATAAATTGTCTTGACAGACGGATAGACGGACACCAAAGTGAGCGAGTCCTATATGGGTCGTATATGGTTTTTTTCTTTTAAACCACGGAAACCTAAAAAGATGTAGCTGAAGATTCTTCTACAATCATATCAAAGTTCATTCATTTCCGTCCTGTAAGTAGTTTTTTAATATTTCGCGGATAAACAAACATACAGACATAAAACTTGCAGAGTGTTTATTTAAGCTTCTTTTATTGATATTTCAACGGACCTAAATAATATATTTTAAATCTTTCATATACAGAATTAATTCTTATCCTTTTTTAATGTAGTTTATTTACGTAGATAATATTATTCAATAATCAAGTCTGAGAAATGTTCATCGTATAGTAATTGACTATATTAATTAAAAACCGGACAAGCGCGAGCCAGGCTCGCCCACCGGTGGTTCCGTACAAAAATCTCGAGCTTTTTCTGAAATTCAGGCTTAACTTAGCCATAGCTCTTTCATTTGATACCTCACTTGAACTAACGGCTTTTGCGCCCTGTTATTTTTTAGAATGTAACCACAAGTGTATAGTTTTCAGTTTTTTTTTCCGTAACTAGGACTACTTTTAGATGCTAGGTGTAACCGGATGTACCCTAAGAATTTTAATTTCCTTTATAGTGTCGAAATATGCGGTTTTTGCTATTATAAATGGCCATATCTTTTTTCTAAGCAAAAAGGGTCTTGACAAACAGACTGAGACGAGACGGACGGACGGACGGACAACAGAGTGATCTTATAAAGGTTTCTTTTTTCCTTAAAAAAAACGGAACCTTAAAAGGATGTTATTGAAAAATATCTACAATTCCAACGATGTTAAAAAAACAGAGTAATCAAGATACGTACCTAGCTTTTTATCGGTTTATTTTATATTTTTATATAATAACTATTTAAAGATTCTTGATGATCTACATCTATTACATTTAAGTAAAAATTTTGGCGATTTTAAAATGTAAAAATCACTGATTGACTTGATCACAAATGCGACGGAAAATGGGAAACGGAGTGNCCTTAAAAAAAACGGAACCTTAAAAGGATGTTATTGAAAAATATCTACAATTCCAACGATGTTAAAAAAACAGAGTAATCAAGATACGTACCTAGCTTTTTATCGGTTTATTTTATATTTTTATATAATAACTATTTAAAGATTCTTGATGATCTACATCTATTACATTTAAGTAAAAATTTTGGCGATTTTAAAGTGTAAAAATCACTGATTGATACTTATTTAGAAAACGTATAAAAATTTGAACGCAGCGGGACTCGAACCCGCGCCTCCTGGAAACCGACCAGGAAACGGAGTGTCATATAATAATTAATTAATTAATTATTTATTATTATTATTTAATTTCCTCTACCTACCCTGTTATATGCGTGATACAGCAGGAAGCTGAAAGAAAAATAAATATTAACCTAATGTAGACGTATATATATTTCATTCATACCAAATGTGTTTGATTTACCTAATGTTTTTTTTAATTAAAGCTTATTTGAACACTAATATATTAAATAAGCAAGCAAGTATTTTTGACACCTTAACTGTGAAAAAGCGCAGTGTTGATCAAATTTACATACTCGTGTACATACGAACTTAATTAATTTGCCTCTAGACGATAGTAAATATAAAAGTCCTTTAAAATACTGTATACTGAATGTAAATTATTATTATCAATTTTTATATTATAAAAAAATCAGAAATTAAATAATCTTTAATTACTTTTAGAATTTATATACTCTTAGAGTTTATACTTTCCAATAGATATACCTACTCGCATTATAGCAATTATAAGCAATTTTTTATAATATATTTTTATTATAAAATTAATCTCATGATAACAACATGATAAAGACTTATTAGAAAAGAAAACAAACAACAAAGTCTTATAAATTATTACAACTTTAATAAAAAGACATCTTAGTAGTAGTAGTTAGTAGCTTCGGTTATAGTTTCAGGGGTTGATTTTGTAGCCAAGTGTTTTAGTGCTCGTGCGATTGCAGGAGGAATAGGAGGCGGCGTGGGCAGATGAGCACCATACGGCCTGTACCCGTTCTCATCAGCAGTATATGATAAGCTAAAATCGTTACCTTCGTTATCCTGTGAAACACATAAAATATTTATTTTTAATTGTTTATTATTTATATATTAATAATAACATATTTTGCTTAATAATATGATTGGATTTAAAACGTCGTTACCGAGGATTAGTTATAGATAGAATATATGTGCTCATGATTACATTTTATAAAAATATAACGTTTTCACAAGAGTTTAAAATTAACATATTTAAAATTAAATTTATTATTTTAATATGATTAACTTAAAAATACACATTTTAACATAAAAAATCCATTAACGATGAGGATATTATGGTTACCAACTTGTGTGATTAACAAAATTTGAAGATCATAATTTATTTTTGTTTTGTTTTGTAAAACTAAACAAATTATTATTCTAGACGAGACATGTAAATATTACCTGGATTAAATTTTATAGTTCAAGGGCATACGTGACTACTTTTAACCTTTAAGGCCAAACATCTCATAGATATTTATAGCATTCCATAATTCAATTAGCATTATTATTTATACTATTCATTGTTATGTAAATATCTGAAATATTTTGTAAACGAAACTAGTGTCTAACAATTTTAAATAAGAACTTTTAATTGCAGCCAAGATTTTTTAATGTAATTAATAAATTAATGCTTTAATTGCTAAATAAAAATAAACTTACACTCTCTACAAAAAAGTTTGCTAATTTATTATATGTTATATTGATATATAAATATTATCGTATATTATCGTAGTATAGTAGTAATAAGTATAGTTATAAAATATTTGACGCAATTTACATATCAAGCTGCAAAGTTCGCTTTTCACTAACTTAGACATTTAGTAATCTATGGCTGTGCAATGTATAGAACGAACGAATGTAATTTATACTGGAAATAAATGAATTTGGATTTGAACCCAAAACAATTGCGTACAGTCAGCCCTCGCTGCCTTATAATGATATTAAATTACTGTATAATTACTTTGTAATGTACTTCTCCTGCGACCGCTTCACCAGCGCTCTCATCGTTGAAAGACTTCAGTTCGCCTACGCTGGAAACTTTAGTTCCGTCAGCTCCTTCGAAACTGTAAAATTAAATATAATAATACTGTTTACATACAATACATATGGTTAAATATAAAATAAAAGGACAAACATAAGAAAAATGATACATTAACTTTCGTATTCATAAAAGATTTAAATGTAATGTACCTGTAATGAAAATTGCCATTGTGTGCAAATACGTAATTTGTTTCTTCTAGTATTTTTACTACAGGAGTGCGTGTATTTTCCCATGTCCTTTTTGTGACAGGATTAAACTGAACAGGCCGTTTTGTGAAAGTTTTTGGAACAATTGTTCTGGGACTTGGTGATGTGCTCACTGGTTCTATAGTAACGCTGGATCTTTTTTCATTTACAGAAGGAAGTGCCTGTTTCACTGCATCATTTTCTTCATTTGAAGGATGCTTTTGGTTTCGTCTTAGCTTGCGTCTTTTAACATTGCTATTTGCATTGTTCACCTGTGACTTATTGTCTGACCGTAATTTTGCAGCTTCTACATATTGTTTCGAAGACCATGAATTCAAAACAGAATCTGAATTACTTATTGTTTCAACTACTCCAAGTTGTTCATTATTAATATTTTCATCAACTTCTACACTTCGACTGTTCCTTACTTCGAATTCACTAGCATCTGGAATGTTATATGGCTCGAATGACGGCGAGTGATTGTGTCTATAGCTCTCAGAAGTTAATATTTTATGACTGAAGTTATCTTCCACACTACTAGTCACAGAGTTTACAAAAACTAAAAACAGCAGAGTACTTACAGTTGACATTTTCAATAATTATTTGTTTATTTATTACGCTACAACATATCAGTAACACGTTTGAAATCGTAATGAAGATGTGTCAGCATACAATTATAGCTACTTCTACTCTAAAATATTTATGTAGACAGTCAAACCACTAGTCAAACAAGTATAAAAACATTAAAATATATATAAACTCCGTTATAGCTATAAATATATATGTATTAGTATCAAGTTAAGCTATCGACGAATGCTTACATTTTTTATAATTCAAATGATTAACTTTTTTATAAACAATTTATGACTTCATTGCTAAGGTTCATATGTCAAATAATGACCCCAAGCGACATAGTTGCAGATGTAACCTAATTTATTAATAAAAAATCACGAATAACTATGCAAGATATATGTATAAAATGAACATCCAATCTTTTATAACATCATAAATATTTTGATAAACACAAACTTTACTGATCTCAAAAAAAATATCTCAAATTTCCAAATATATTCAAAACAAAACAATAAACATAACATTATATTTTGGTATAATATTTTTATATAGCCTTCGCACAAAGTGTTTTCTTTTAATGCATCACTGAAAATTAAAGAACATTACGTACATTTTGTTTCAGGCCTTGCTTGAAGTATTTATCAGTTTAATCGCGTTTGATCGTCACCCTTCATGTCGCATTATTGACACCTCGTCGATTGTGCAATTTTCCAAAGAACACCTCAGTCAACCGCTAAGGTTGAAGTATTTAGCATACGCTAAGGCTCCACCGGAAGGCGGGGGGAGGATAGTGTAAATAGATGAGTCTTACATATAGGTGCTCGTAAAGTCTGGAGTATCATTCATTAGTGATTTTTGGAAGTACTAAGAATTAAATTAAAATGTATTACAAGAACATCATTTTGTGCCTTTGGCTCGTATCTTACGTTACCGCGGCGCCAGCTGAGTTGCCTCTTGAAAAGCAGCAACCAGCGGTGATACCAATAGTTTCTCAATCCGAAGAATTTGAGCCCAATGGGACATACAAATTCAGGTAATGTTATTTTTTATAATTCAAAATTGAATTAACATAATGATTTAGTATTTTACAAAATACATGTTAATTAAAACATTTTTTTTGCTTTCAAATATTTTTAATAATAATTATTAAATTTACATCTTGAGAGGTAGATTATAGAATTTTATGGTAATGACAAGTGTTAACATAGTCAATTATAATCATAAATTTATAACAAAAAAAATATATTTTTTTTCCATTTCAATCCAGTTTGCAGTAAATATATATGTTAAACATTATTTGTTTTTTTTTTGCTAATTTAGTTATAAAGATATCAAAATCCTAATTTTGGACTTTTATAAATGAAATTTTTTGGCCATGTACTTTAAAATATTCTCACTTTGTCCTCTTTCAATGTATTTTTTTTGATACAAGACAAATATTATTCTGCTAATTTTTGAGGTATTTAGTCAACAATACAATTTAGTTAAATTCATTCAAGGCTACGAACTACGAGTATTTGTAATAATATGTAACGCTCCTATAGATTTTCTTTCAATATTATCCTATATCTTTAAACAGTAAATGAATTATGATATAATAAAAAAAAATACAAAAATCTTTAAAAACAGGACAGGAACAATTTGATAAAAAAAAGCAATTGACTAACCATAAATTAATAAACTATTCAGTTATATAATTTTAGTAAATTTTTTGTATCTGAGATTAGACTAGACTGAATTTCTTATAGGGTGGCAGAATCGCATTAAGAACTGTTTTAATATTAGTTGGTAAACTTCGATATCAAGACTCAAAATCAAGACTAAAAAAATGTAGAGCATCCAATTTTAAATCAAATCATCAGCCTCACGCTGTATCCCGCACACAGCAGGGTAGGCAGAAGGAACCTAGTGCTAAAACACTCCGTTATCTGCCTTTCCGCCGAGTTCTGGAGGCATTGCGTGCTGAGTGGCGGAACTAAATTTCCCTACCTTTATTTGAAAAAAATCTGTAATTGGTCAAGATATAGGAAAACGACAAAATTCAAAATAAAAATAACTAACGCCGCCCTATATAAGTGACGGTGCATAGTTAATTTTCGCATTATATCATTTAAATATATTCATTTAAATATATTTGCAAACATATATAATATGCGCAGATATACAGGAAACTAATTAGATATTATTTAACGCCCCATTAACTTTACAGTACGCATTTTATAGCAATTATAAGTACCGACCATGATTTTTATAGTAATTATTATTTTGTTATTATTGCATATTCATATTTCACGCACCTTCCGTTTTTCCGACAGAAGAGAGCAGATTGTTATAGCAAGAATTTAAATAAGAGAAATTTGACGAGACTGGAGATGCTAAAAAAAATTGAAGTATAATCTTACTCTTGAGTGGAGATTGAATCCATAATCAGTGCGTGTACGGTCAGATATTCTGTCACGTGTGATGTTTTATTGGTATTTAACGTACAATTGTAAAATTTCCATTTCTTGTGTTGTATAGCAGAAAGAAAAGTCATTTTATATAAAATATAGAATTTTGGGAAAATTGAAATCTATTAAATTTTAAAAGATATTCGATTGAGATTTAAACGTATATTTCTAAAAACCATTTAAAACAAAGGTTTTAACGTTCACTGTAAGATAGGGATCATTTACCCTTGGGCTTAGAGTAATAACGCCGCACTTTGCCTCGATACCACAACTAAGAAATGAACTTCCTTGAGTGGGGATCGAACCCAAAACCAGTCGCGTTTACAGTCGTGTAATTGAAGTAACAATAAGTACAGTTATGCCCTTGTGGTACGACTGGTCTCTAAAATATTATAAAATAATAATAATAATGAAATGGAAAAAAGTGTACGGTCAAAATATCTCTATATTTCTCTATATTTTTTATATGAGAAAAGTTCATTGCACTAAATTAATATAAATAAAAATATTGTAGTTACGAGACTGGTAATGGAATCAAACGAGAAGAAATAGCATACGAAAAAGTTCTTCCTAAGAGCCGTCAAGCCAGCAGCAATGAAGCAAGCGAAAATGAAGATTACAGTGACGAGATTCATGTTCAACAAGGATCTTATTCTTATACTGCTCCAGACGGCACTATTATTTCTTTAAGGTAAGATCAATACAAAAACATATGTACGTAACATAATATATTTATATTTATTCTTTTTTTAGCTTCACTCTGTATATTGCAAACAGCAGGGTACCAAAAGGCTACAGGATACCTACTGTTAAGACACTCCGTTCCCTATTTTCAAATTATGAAGGCATTGCACGCTGAGTGGCGAAACACAACAAATCGCTTTGTCTCGACACCAGAGCGAAGAAATGAAAATATTAAATATCTCATTTTCTCGAGTGGGAATCAAACCCACAACCTGTTGCGTTTACAATCACACGCTTGTACCCCTTTCGCCACGACTACCTCACCTCTTTTTATTATTTGGACATAATATATTGTAAACTAAATTACTAGAATAATTTCTGGTTCGTTGTCTATATTGACATTTTGTGTGAGCAAATATCATAAAATTAATCGTTGTTAACCATTTTGAGTTCTTTTATATTAATATTGAGCTTAAATTATAATGCTACTATAAACACATACATGGCTAAATGAATTAATTTCACTGTAGTCCACTATCTACAGTCTCATAGTTGAGTAATATCAATATCTTAATTTAGCCCTATAACGAAGATATAGAAGAAAAAATAATCGATATAAAACAATATATGTGTTATTATTAAAATTATTATAATATAAGTAAAATATTATTAGTATATATTGTCAATATGTACTTATAAATCAGTAATAACTAATTTTTTTTCCAATAGATACATTGCCGATGAGAATGGGTTCCAGCCTATTGGTGACCATCTACCAAAATCTCCTCTTTCCATATCAGCGTCTGCAAGCTCAGGCGAAAAATCTGGACGAGCGTTGAAGTCAGATGATAGTTCAGTATCTGCTTCAGGTGTTGCTGAAAAAAAAGCTAGTAAGGCCCAAATTTTAAGCAAACCTGACGAACCCTCTGCCAACGTAGCTGCCTCTGCTGTTCAAGATGTTGCAAGCCAGGCTGATGCAATTTTAGCTGATGCAGTCCTAGCTGATGTAGTCCCAACTGATGCAGCCGCGGTTAATGAAGCCCCAGCTGATGCAGCCGCAGTTAATGCAGCACCAGCTGACCCAGCCTTAGCTGAAGCAGCCCCAGCTGATGCAGCTGATGCAGCTGGCGTAGCCCCAGCTGATGCGGCCCCAGCTGATGCGGCCCCAGCTGATGCAGCCCCAGCTGATGCTGCCCCAGCTGATGCAGCCCCAGCTGATGCAGCCCCAGCTGATGCAACCCCAGCTGATGCAGCCCCAGTTAATGCAGCCCCAGCTAATGCAGCCCCAGCTGCCGCAGCCCTACTTGATGTAGCCGCAATAAACGCAGATCCTGCTGCCTCAGTTCCTTTGGATGCGGTTATATCTCCACAAAATGCAATCCAAAGCGAAATTGCTTCATCTGAAGTTTCAACGTTAGCCGCTGCAGAAAAAGAAAAACCTGCATCAGTAAGTGAGCCAGCTGCACATGATGATAATGAACAATCTACTGAGGCAGTCCAACAACCAACAGAATCTGAAGCATTAAATGCCAGTGATGCATCCCCAGCCAATGTAGATGTGAGTAGTGAAGTCGCTTCGCCAGTTCCTGTTCAGCCTACTGAATCTGAACAGGGATCACCAGCTTCAGCAGAACAGGCTTTTATTTCCACTTCTGAACAGCCATCATCATCTGAACTTTCTGAACCATCATCTTCTACTTCAGCTCCTGAGCAATCGAGTTCAACTGAAGCAATCGGACAATCTTCTTCTACAGAAGTTGCTTATCAACCTTCTGCAGAAGAAGCTGAACAATCCACCAAAATTCCTCAGCCTGAAGAGTCGATCGCTTCAACCGTATCAGATTAATCGATCTATTGCAAATTCCACTATCCTGGACAGTGTTATAATAATTTAAATATAACTTTTTAAATAATTCTATTTTCTTACGGGTGAAATGCGGTTGTTAAGCTTTATTACTATATTTTAAAAAAGTATAATAAAAATGTATATAATAATGTGTAATAAATATATAAATTATGACAAAACTTCTAAGTCCTTAGTTATTAGGGTATAAATACGAGTATTGTTTTCTTTATGTAAATAAATAAAATCTCTAAAAATATGTTATACGTTACTTTTGTTACTTTCCTTTTTTATAGTAGAAAAGCTATTCAAAATGGGCAAAAATATTGTGATGTAGGTATTTTTTTAAAAAAATACCTACATCCTTAATTAATTAAGAACTGTAACTGAAGACTACTTATAATTATAATTTATAATTCTACTTATATTATTAATTTTATGTACGTAATAAAATAAAAATTTGGATTGTCACACCGCATGTGATGTATCTATGGTGACCATATTGTAGAATTAACGATTTAAAATAATTTTATATTTTTTTGAAATGACCAATTGAATTTGACTATACGTATCATTGGTTCGTCAACTATCAACGATTTCATCATTTAACACGCAATGCCTCCAGAACTCGACGGAAAGTGGGGAACGGTGTGTCTTAACACTAGGTTCTCTCTGCCTACCCTGCTGTGTGCGGGATACACTGTGAAGCTGATTTATTTTTTTATTTTTACTATAAGTGGTTTATTTGGGAAACAAACACAAGATGTTGTGTGTTGTCACTATGACCTGAATTGAAAATTTCAAAAAGTTGCTTCTACACTAGGCACTCAATCGGTCAATTTGAATATCTTTAATTCAATCTTAGGCTATACTTAACCAAACATATACAAGGTAATATAATACTAAAATTTGTTTAACCTCTACATTTTTTAACGTATATCAAATAATCGTCAACCTTATTGACACTAAAGTGTTCTTTGTTACATTAAACAAAAAAGTCGGTATATGTTTTTTTATATAAATATACATTACTATATGATTTTAGATAGGCAGAACAAAAGTTACTCACAACTGATTCTACAGGGGTACCCATTTTCCGTTTTACCTGAGCGGGCGTTTTGAGTAGAGGAAACCAACATAGCACTTTACTTGACCAAACTGGTAAAATATTTTAAATGCAAACAGTTTCTCAAGTAAGCCATCCAAATCGTGATCACATCATACAATATCTAAATTATTGTGCGTAGAAAATGAATAATAATTAAAAGTAAAAATAAATAAAACAGCTTCACGCTGTATCCCGCACACTGCAGGGTAGGCAGAGGGAAGCTAGTGTTAAGACACTCCGCTCCCCACTTTCTGCCGAATTCTAGAGCAGAACTTAACGCCGCGCTTGTCCTCGACACCAGCGCGAAGAAATGGAACTATAAATTTAAGTAAATATTTCATCTCACCGAGTGGGGATCGAACCCACAACCAGTCGGTTTTACAGTCACACTTTGTGCCTCTGCGTCACTACTGGCCTCAAATAATAATTAATTTATCTTTATCAATAATAAAGAGAAAGCATTAATCTTACGTGACTTCTATAATAATTGTTCATCAAATGTCAAGATCAGTTTCAGCCACCAACGCACATTCGTAGAGAATCTCATTCCTCTTCACACTATTGTGTGGGTATCGATGTTCTTTTAAATGTGCTAGAACGGGACATTAGTATATGCTTTTCTGTGTCAACTTTGTTTTTATATATCCAACAAGTATAAATCAGCATCACGCTGTATCCCGCACACTGCAGGGTAGGCAGAGGGAACCTAGTGTTAAGACACTCTTTTCCCCACTTTCTGCCGAATTCTGGAGGCATTGCGTGTTGAGTGGTAGAACTCAACGCCGCGCTTCCAACAAGTATAAAAGTGACATTTTAATTAACAAAGAAATATATATTGTAAAATGATAATGTATGACTATTGTGGTTATAAGTTTCTTATTGCACCCGCAAAATTCTTTTAAATTAGGTGGTTTGGTCTACAAGTACGGCTTTAGGTTTCATTATATTGACTAAATTGGTGAATATTTACGATGCTTCATATCATAACGTCATTTTCACAAATTGTATGGGGAATGGAATATGGGGATGGGGAAGACTAAATGCTTTAACACAAATAAATCTAATTAATTTTGTTTAAAATATTCTCAAAAATAAATAAAGGCATTCTCCTGAAGCTTGGAAAGCTAATGTTAGATTCCATTACCCTGTACGTAATGTCGGAGAATGGAGAGTGCTTGACGGATCATTTGGTTTTCTCTGCTTGTCCTATACTGAAATGTGATTAAGCTTAAAATATCATGATATAAAAAAAAACTAGTGTCGTAAAAACATTAGTCATTTTCTATTATGTTTCAAGCATTTCGTCTAACAGAACAACTAAACCGGCACAATATATATGAAGGTACGTAACATTGGCAGATTGAGTCATTTTGATCTACATCCGTTTACAAAAGTCCCATAAAATAAAAACTTGTAACAAAATTCGTACTTAACTGATTTGGAGAATACGAAGTTTTATATTACCTTACGTCTGTCTGCATTATTTAATACTTAAGGTTCTATTGGTTGCCATGTAATCATGAAAGTAATTACGAAGCTCGTATATTTAAAACAATAAATATCAGCTGTAATAAAATAAAAACAAGAATGTTTACTCTTTGTTTTATAACATTTTTTATATTTATATTTAACTGAAGCATACAAAAAGGAATAAATATTTAAACAAGTTAAAATATTTATTTTATTTCGTAACTGTTTGTATTGTCGCTGAAATCAGTCCCGGATATGTACTTGTTTATGATACGTTTGTTACAATTTACATTGTACAAATGATTATATACGATATAGATACTGGTTTGTTCTGTGCTATATATCTATCTGATCTCAGATATATTAGAAGAACTTAAAAACAGTCTAATTAAATATTTTATTCGTTATTTACATTTACGATATTTAAAATGTAGCAAACCACTGAGCTAGGATCGAACCCATGGATTACACAGTCAGATATTACAGTTTTAAATACTAGAAAAAAAATATTGAGATCTATCAACCCTCTTCGTTGTTCTCTAAATAATTTATGAATCTATTCTCTTATCATTATTCTTATAATATTATAAAAGGGAAGAGTTAGTTTGTTGACCACATTGGAACTAATGGTTCGATTTGGGAATTTTCTTTTATGTTGAATTTGTTTATCGAGAGAGGAAGAGCTATATGTTATATTACATGACGCTATGGCTAATAAGAATGGAGTAATAAAAAAAATTGCAAAAGAGAAGATCTTGAGAACGTTTGTGCCTGCGTTGGATAAATGGTTAAAGTTAAACGAAATCTATGTACGACGGATTTGTTCTACTTTAAAATTTATGAAAAAAAAGTCCAATAAACAGCATATCATATATCTACCTTCTGAGGATTACCTCTAAATTAACCACTTAATATTTTAAAAATTACAAAAAATGTTAGATATTTGCGGAAATATCTATTCAATATAATATTTAATACATTGTGTGCTTTATGTAAATAAAAATTGCCTATTACAATATGTAAAAATTGAAAAAAATTGCCTATTACAATATGTATTATTTTAAATTAATACATTAGAAGATATCAGAAATTTAATATACAGGGACAGGGCCATCATTGCCGCACTTTCGAGACAATCTCTTAGGATTATTTATATTTATATTGCCTCTCGAAAAAACAGCCTCATTTCTATGATTTTATAGCTTCACGATGTATCATTTAGCAGAGTAGGCAGAGGTATCTGGGAACTTAGTGCTAAGACACTACGTTTCCCATTATCTTATTACTCAAATGGTATACTTATAGCAATCTCTATACCTATATATGTATATCTGTATATATCAAAACACAAACGCTTAATCTAATCGGGCGAAACCGCTCGCGGGTTAGTAAAGCTTATATAACATTTATTTTAAATAATTTTAAACGATTATTAAAAAGGAAAGTTTTAAAACAGTCAATTAGGAAGAAGGAAATGATCATTCAAAGTGTACCAGAGCATTTCCTAGGTGCTTTTAATGATGCGTAACAATGTGCATAGTCCGCTTACTCACCAGACCACGCGCTATGTCGGTAACCTTATGGTACAAGTACCTTATATAACCGGTCCGTCTTACTACGGTTCGTGGTAATTATTTATGTTAAGATAGCGGTTAATATACATATGAATGACTCAGTATTTAGTTGGATTAGTTGGGAGATTTATACTGGGGTATTTTTTTTAAACTTAGGTTTCTGCAAATATAAATATTTTTTGTTTGTGTCAAAATAAAAAAATCTATTTTATCTACTACTCTCTACTCTTATCGGAATGAGAATATCATTCAAAGCAGGAAAGATATAGGGTACAGATCCTAAAAACAATGCTTTAGTGTTTTCTCCTTATAACGTAACGTTGTGAAGTGCTTAGAGCTTTCGGAACTCCAATAATAAAGATAACTCCAATAATAAACATAACTGAACAGCTATAGTAGGACACTGTTACATCAAGCGATGGCCATGGTTTGCTCTAAAATAGGTGAATAGTGGAGGTTGTAGTGTCTTGGCACTAAGTTTTTTCAAACATCCCTATTATTAGGTGATGCGTTAGCGTTAAAACAAGAGTATGAAGAAAAATTATAAACGAGTATTTAATATTAATTAGGTACTATTAACTTTTTACTTACATCTTTTTTACAAGACACGTAACTGTTAAATACTGATATATAAAAATATATAATAAAAAAAACAATAAGAGGCCGTCGTGGCCAGCGGCACAAGGGCGTGTTCGTATACTGTAACGCGATGGTTGTGGGTTCGATGCCCACTCGGGGGAATGAATTGTTATTTATTGATATTTTCATGTTCCTCCCCACACGGCCCGGCGTTGAATTCCGCCACTCAACACACAATACCTCGAAAACTTCGGCGAAAAGTGGAGAACTGAGTATCTTAACACTAGGTTATCTTTGTCTACCCTCCTATGTGTAGGATACATCGTGAAGCTATTTAATTTTGATAAAAAAAAAGTTTCAATAATATGAATAAAAAATTGGAAGAAAAAAGTCTTCTCATATTTAACTTCCACGTAATTTATAATTGTATATTAACAACAAAGTACCTATAGAATGTATTTGCATATTTTTGTTATCTTATTTAGTAAATAGTAACGTGGGTAGGTACCATTAACAATCACGTTCTATATAGAAGTTAATATACAGTTGAAGCTTCATTAGAATTATACTCCTCCGTCACCTGTCATATAAGGCGTTGAAACGATGTCACTGCCATCTGAGTGTATCCAATGGAATTCACCTTTTCTTCGCACGTTTACTTATAGTTCATTAACTATAACATTTAAGAAAAATACTTAGATATACTTTATTAAAATAGTGTTGTTTTCTATATAAAAATATAGTTTAGATTTTTATTAGCAACCGTTCATTAAAAATAATATCATTTAAAATTTTCACTCGGCGGAAAGTGGGGGAATACACCGTTCCCCTTCTTAACACTAGATTTCCTCCGCCTATCCTGCTGTGTGCGGGATACAGCGTGAAGTTGATTTGATTTAAAAAAGTTTGTATATTATTATTTTTTTTATTAGAAAGCGTAAATAAAGAAATTCTAAGAGCAATTATGATTTCAGCAGTTGTGTCAATTTACGTTGAATCTCTTAAAAATTAGAAATCAGTAGAATGTGGAGCAGAGCAATTAGTAATTGTATAATAATATTGTCATAATCTTAGCTATAAATGAGTTATTTAAACGTTTTATCTGAACTCTACTTTAAATTATTTACTATACTATATTATACTATACTATACTATACTTTAAATTAATATATTTATACATACTCTTTAGTGCAATTGATAAATATCTTATGCGCGATGGTTTCGGGGTCGATTCTCAATCAGACAAATATTAATAATAGAAATATTTTATTATTTAATAGGTTAGGTCATTACATATATGGGACATAGTATACTTACGTCTCAAATGTGAAAGAATTTTAAGCCAAGAGATAAAATTAAGTTCTTATTTATTTCTTGAGATATTTATTTAAAAAAACATGATTATTTCACAAAAAAAATATGACTCCATATTAATTTTCATAATATAACTTCAGCGTAACTGAGTATAATTTAAACATAAATTTGGACCGATAACAACTGAGGCAGTAATTAATTATAGATTTAAGTTAACAAAACACAACACATTATGAAACACGAAAGCAATGTATGTATTATCATAATAGTAAGTATTGCGTGTAACTATAAAATCGACATAACATTCGTTCTACTCGAACACGCAATGCCTCCAGAATTCGGCGAAAAATGGGGGACGGAGTGTCTCAACAATAGGTTCCCTCTGCCTCCCCGCTGTGTATGAGATACGCGTCATATAAAAAAATGTTCTACTCTTGAGTTTTCATTTAATAGAAGTAAATTTTAATTAATTCGATTTCGTGGTGTCGGGATTCCCAATAAGCACCCTTTTTAACTCGTTGCACAAGATGAGATAAATGATACTAAGGCATTGCTACACTGATAAGCGAAAACACTGCCTATTATATAATGTAACCGTTGTTGTGCAGTTAAAAAATTTAACAATTGTATTGAGATACTCGCCGGTTCGATTTTTGTAAAATTGTACTTATCATACTTAATTTCTTATAGCTTATACTATTAATTTTGTTTTCTTAATATCTAGGCTAAAAGGTAAAGTCGTCATCTTACTATATTACACAATTGTACAAATTACATATACCTGCCAGCGTGATAGCTATTGTATAATATTTTATGATAGAAGAGTAAATATTTTTTTTGGAAAAAAGTATCTGGGCTGTCGAGGCCCAGTAGCACAAGGATGTGACAGTTGTGGGTTCGATCCCCACTCTATAAAATTAAATATTTATTTATATTTTCATTTCTTCGCTTTAGTGTCGAGGCATAGAGTGGCGTTGAGTTCCGCTAAGTAACACGCAATGCCTCCAAAATTTCGGCAGAAAGTGGAAACGAAGTGTCTTAACACTACCTCCCTCTGTATACTCTTCTGTGTGCGAGATACAGATACAGATATTTATTTAAGTATCTTAAAAAATGAGACTAAAAAAGAAAATATTGGTTGATTATAATAAACATGATATTTAAATACATCTTTAAAAGTTTTGTAAAATGACAATTTTTTGACCTTTACAACATATTTAACTATTAATACTCTCTCATGTCGCTCCTGAGTAAACAGGTATTTTTATACAATTAGCGTGACTTTGTATTGTCTTTTATATGTACATAAAATAATATAATATTCTAATAATCTACATTTATGGTCTAGGAGGGAAAACAGCGAATGGAAAGATGAATTAAGCATATTTTGGCCACCCGTATTTAAGATACCACAGCCAGTTTAAGATAAAATTAGTCGCGTAGAGCATGGAGGCTATATAATGCAGACTCTTTTTTAACAAAATACATTTTACAGGATTCTTAAATTTTAATTGCTATAAGTTGTAAGATGCCCATTTTAAATATTATGTTTTTACTTTGGTGATTTAATATATGCCCGACGGGCTCAATAGCCCGTCGGGCCGCAAGTACAATGGTTGTAGGTTCAATTGCCAGTCGACCTCTAGGGAATGAAATATTTAACGTTTTCATTTTCTTGCTCTAGCAACAAAGTAAAACGTGGCGTTAAATTCCGCCACTCAATTCACAATGACTCAAAAATTGGACTAAAAGTGGGGAACGTTTTTGGGAATCGACAACATAAATACATGCTTTTCATACATTAAGTATTATATAATTAGAATTCATTTGTTTTCTCTAGTCAGTAAAAATTATTGATAGCTTAGTTTTATTGACTAAAATATAATAATAATAATAACATATGCTTTTTGGGAAACAATGAAAACATCAAATTAAAATCAATTTCTCAAGATCACGCACCGATGTAGCAGATTCAGCGTATTGCAGCGACAAATCGGGTATGAAAGTGTGATGGCCCAGGGCAGCGCGGCCGTAAGTGGCAGGGGTGAAGTATATAAGTGAGCGCACTACTACCACTCTGACATAGTTCAGACACACCACGTGCGTCGCTGCCGCATAAAAAAAATCACAAAAACAACAATGAAAGTACTGGTGAGTTCATTAAGTTATAGTAGTTCATCTGCCATCGATACGGACCAGACGAATTATTCGTTTTGTCTTCTTATAGCTAACCTTAAAATATGGGTCAGTGGGTGAGCGGGTTTTTACTGAAATCTTACTGTTTAAAGATTTCCGCAATCATCTGTTGCGAGATGCATCTAATAGAGTCGGTAGACGAGTCGGTTGTTGAACTTTGACATAATGTTGGAATGCCTGCACCTAAGTGTGGCATTCGCTGTTTGTGTTCTGTGGGTCGCGACTTTTGTTCTCAATTCACTTTTAACATTGATCTCACTTTCGATGAACTTTTCATAGAAGTTTTGTAACTTTCGCTTTCATTATGACATCAATTTTTTAAACGTCACTAATATATAAATATTAATAAATGATCTAAAAGTAATGTTTTATATGAATATCCTTAAACATGAGACTAACGCATACTATTATATCACTATAATCGTAATGTTTTCGTAACAATCTTCCGTAATACCTATAATTATGCCTTTTATATCATTATTAGCTCACATTACGTATTAATTGAAGAAAATTAAAATTTTATTGCAAAGTTATCGATTTAATTTTAACAGTACCTCGAAATACCTTCATTTTTTTTGTATTTCACTAAATATGTAACTGACTGTTAGTCTGTTATACAAATGATTACGACTTCTTTATCTAGTCTCATTGCACAACATTTTTTTTTCGGATATTTTTTTGTACATAGTGTTATATTGCTTTAATAAATTATTATTATGATAAGGAGATTTTGTTTTAATTAATACAAAACAATATAATTGACTAAACTCATAATAGAAACAATCTATTAGTATTAAGAAAAGCATGGCTTATTTTTACATATATAGGTGAGCTCTTCTAATATGTTTGGATTGTAAAGTATTTTTTTATGATATCAAATATATTATATAACTTATAACATGTTTTCAGAAAAGAGTTTCATCATAGATATAATTAATTTATATCTACACAAAAGTTTATATGCCAAATTCATTTAGATTCTATTTGTGACCTTGACATATAAGCCTTAGTCCCTTTCTTGGTATTCAATCTGCATGTGTATATTAATGAGATATTTATTTAAATCGACGATGATGAGAAATATATATTAAACTTTTGCTTTATTTTTTATTTATAAGATTTAAAAAAAAATAAGTTTACTCCAAATGGCTTAGTTAGGCCATATCGGTCACGTTTTTCTTCTTAACTCGTTTGTTGTGTAACTGTAAAATATGCATGACGATGTTCAATGTTAAGCGTAGCTAAAGTTAAAAACATCTGAAAGAAAACAATATGAACAGAACAAGTGTCGATTCTCTTCTTCACGTTGTATTGGGACCTGCTTTCGCCCAAGCGATGTAACGAACGAAGCGATGTCGAAACTTGTACCTATTGTATCCGGCCACGAGATAAGGTATCTTACGACATCAAGAATATGATTAAGCTCCTCACTGGCTGACATCATTGCAACTTATTATTCCTTGCGATAATCATATATCATTTTCGATAATGATCTAACTGACATCTCGTATATTAGTAACAACATTTGTTTCTAATTGTCAGTTTTGGTGGTCCGTCTAGAAAATTATGTGCTCTTCTTGAACTATCCTTTTGAAGTGTTTGTTACTATTTTTGAGTTTATAATAATTAAAATTTATTATTATTTAATAAGAAAAACTTAATTGATATTTTCAGGTGGTGTTATCCGCTGTTCTAGCGCTTACAGCCGCTCTTCCTCAAAGAAGAGTGTCCTTGAAGCCTGAAGGTTTAGAAGACCAACAGGCTGCTGAGCAAAACTACAATAACTATCAACAACAGCAAGATTACAGGCAGCCACCACAGGAATACAGACAGGCCAAACCAATTGAAGATTTCAGACCAAAAGTTCAAATCGACACCACCACCTTCATCCCGATCATTCGTTTCGACAAGGAACAGGAAACTGATGGCAGCTACAGGACAGCGTAAGTTTTATATTGGATTTATTTATTACGGATATTTATTACTTATTATAAATAAGACTTTATGAGACCTAAAAATATGTATTGCGCATTTATATTTGCTTACTGAATAATGTGTAAAATTTATAAAAAAACTAAATTAAACAAAAATCAATTATGTTCTGTACAAAAATTGTTAAGATTAGGTACGAGTCAAATTCGCTCTCTTAGGGTTCCATACCAATTTCATGGCTGTAGGTCAACGGAAAGTAAAACTACTTATAAATTGATAAACTTAAGTTTTCGGACTGATAGTTTTTCATTAAATGAACTAAAAATATAAGTTTGTAATATTTTTCTCTGTAATAAACTAAGATTTCTTTAATTTCTTACCATAATTATAATGCGGCAAAAAAGATGTATAAGCTACTCATCTTTTAAATGCATTGATTTTGAAACTTAACTTTTTTGTGGTCCAAGAGATTCTAGATCTGGATATCTGGATCAGACTTAGACAGACTGACAGACAAACAATAAAGCAATCCTATAAGGATTTCGTTTTAGGATTCCGTACCACAAAAAAAAGACTTTGTTGACCGCCATCTGTCTGTCTGTTTTCTTTTGAAATACAAAACGCTAAAAATATTTTAAAAGAAACATATCTAAACTTTAATAGAGCTTGTTAATAATATGATTAATATATTATATAAATATTACCACATTAAGAGTTTCACTTTCGTCTATTATGATCGATATTGGACACGTAAAAAACGATTTAAAATCCGGTTATAATTTTTCATTCACACGGAAGTTCATACTCGTAAGTAACAGGTAGCTAGTTTCATTACGTTCAATTTAATTATGAAATAAAATAAAAATAACAGTCAGGTTTATATTTCGTTAACGACTATTAAAATAAGAATATATAAGGACATAAAAACGCAAATTTATATTATACTTTTAAATATGTTTCTCATTTTAAATAATAATTAAAACATAAATGACATTTACATTACAGATATGAAACTGGAAACAACATTCAAGCTCAAGAAGAAGGTTACTTGAAAACTGTTGGAGAAAATGAAGACAAGGTGCCAGCTTTGGTTCAACATGGCTCCTACACTTATACCGCACCAGATGGTCAAATCATCACTGTAGAGTACACCGCTGACGAACTTGGCTTCAGAGTTAAGGGCGACCATATCCCAACCCCTCCCCCAGTCTCTCCTGAAATCCAAAAAGGTCTTGATTTGATCTATGCTGGAATTAAAGCTAACCAGGTAATTTTTTATATGTATTTCTTTAATATAATTCATTTATTTCAGTCGTATCTAACGTAACAATTGCATGATATTTATTTAAACTGGAATAAAATCACTTAAAATTTTATTTTTTTCTTCTACTATTTCGTATACAAAGCGCAACAATGTATTAGCACTATTTGAAGTTGATAACTTTAAAATTTTATAAATATAATATTTTTATTGAAATTCCAGGAGCGTGCCGCCATAGAACTGAAGAACAATCCAGAATCCGCTAGGTTACTTGAAGACAAGGCAGCTCTTGACTACAAAGGACTTTACTACCAGCAGTAAATTTTATAGTGAACGCTGACCATAAAGCCAGTGACGTTATGTCAATCAATAGCGTAAAGTAGTGTCATAGAATATGACTAGTAACCTGCAAGTGCTCTGTGAGCATGATCAAAGTCATTCGTTTATAGTATAATTAATACAAAACTAAAAAATATCTCTAGAATCTAATTGGGTTCGCACTTATATGTTTTTAATTTTATTGATCAGACTGTAGTGCAAATGCCATCTAAGCCTTATCTTATATTTTAAATATATGTAGGTAGTGTTAAGAATATTCCTTTTATAAGCTATAAGTAAACATGATTTCTTCCTTTGAAACAATTAATACTCATTTTATACGTCAGATATCCGAAAGTATTGTTGATTTTTGTTTAATGTGATATTCACTTGGTAAAAGTTTTATTGTACGAACATAATTTACTTTTGTACATATTGTTATGTAACTTATCACTAATTTGATATTAAAATGTTAAAATATAACGTTTTTTTTTATTCTCATTTAGTTCTCTTGCTGAAGTATGTGAAATAATTTTTATATTTATATAGGTATATATATTATGAAGTCAAAGATTTAAAAGATGGAATTTAATAATCAATTACATAAACAATATGTATTATTTTTATTTATAATATATATAAATAAATACATTCCACATACCTATCTAAACAATATCTAATCGTAAAATGATATTTCTTGCTGATAAAAATAAAAAAAAAAACACTTCAATAGATAGGCAAGAAATTTTAATTCTTCGTTATATACTTAAATTTTAGTAATCTAATCTAAGTATATAATAAAAACTTACAATTTATAAATTTTGTTTGTGATAAATAATGTGTGTATGGCCAACTTATAATTCAGAATGCATTTTATTAGAATCAATCAAAATTTAAATCAAATGAGCTTCACGCTGTATCCCGCACACAGCAGGGTAGGCAGAGGGAACCTAGTGTTAAGACACTACATTCCCCACTTTCCGCCAGGTTCTGGAGGCATTACGCGTTGAGTGGCAGAACTCAACACCGTGCTTTGCCTCGTCACCAGAGCGAAGAAATGAAAATATAAATGTAAATAAATAATTCATTTCCTCGAATGGGGATCGAACCCACAACCAGTCGATTTTACAGTCACATTTTGTGCCCCTGCGCTACGACTGAATCGATATTACGAAATAGTAAAATAGAATATTCTGGTGTATACTTCTTAAAATCATGAACTATTAAGTTTCTTGCCGGCTTTTGTCAGCAGAACTGCCTTTCGAGCCGGTGGTAGTTACTTGAAGAAGTGAAACTATTGACATTTCTATGTAATTTGATGAATCAAAAATGCTTGTAATTGCCTAATTGAGTAAAGATTATTTTGGTTTTGACTTTGATACATTCAAATTAATAACTAAATCAAGCAAAAAGGCAGAATGGGTGATTTATCTTTAAATTACGTACGTAAACTCTACAATATTATAGAAATGGTTAAAATATAATATTTTAATGAGGTAATACCATTTGTAGAAAAAATATACTTTACAATATTAGGGAGAATTAAAAACATAAGCAGCAGAGTGTCACTGATAATATAGTTTTTGGATACGGGCAATCCTATTAAAAATATAATAATGACAGGTTCTGTGTTCACTCAGGATAAAATGCAATCCCTAAATTACAGGCTTTATTTTAATTGCAGGTTAGTATACTTCCAGTGTGTACTGAACTATTAGGTTGATATTTATAGTTTAGGGCCTGGTGGTACATACTAGGCAACAAACTATAAGGCCATAATTAGATGATACACTGTTTGTGTGTCTGTGGCACCGTAGCTCCTGAATGAATGAACTGAGTTAAAAAATGATATGAGTGCGGTTTTTTTATTCGAAAACTTTATTCATCGTGATGGTTATTAGTTTTGTTTTATCAAAATCAGATTAGCAGTTTAAGAGTTACTAATAAAACTTTATTATTTTTTTTATTTTATTTGTTTGCCACTAGTCTAATCCTTAATTAAAATAAATAAAATTAAATAGAGATATAAAATTAAATTATAAAGTGATTTAAATTACTCATTTTTCAGCGCACATTTACTTGTAACTTTTTATAAAAAATAACACCATAAATATACATTCCCACCGGAGTAGTATAAATTGTTCAATAATATAGTAATCAGCAAATGTGTAAGTAATTACATAATTAATTCCTTAGACTTTGAGGAATCTAAGAAATGAAAATAGGAATTTTATACTGTGGACAATAAAAATGTGATCAGAATGTTGATTGTGAGATTAGTAAAGTCAGAATGATGATTGTTTAAATATTGTAACAAGTCATACATGTAGTTACTTATTTAGAAAAACTATAGTAGTAATAAAAATTTGAATGTAGCGGGATTCGAACCCGCGCCTTCTGGAAACCGACCAGGCGCTCTGACCACTAAGCCACACGTTCTCATCAAGCTACGTCGAAACTTTTATACGCTTGTTACAACTTATTATGTTGTTAGCATCTCTGTAGGGAGATTTTTACAAATTTCCGCTACCCAAAGATAATTACTAAGAATTATCGTCTGGCAAGAAAAAATGCTATTTATTAAATATTTTTAACATTTTTTTAAAGTGTTATTCCACACTTAGGAAAGAAAAATACTTATTTAGAAAACGTATAAAAAATTGAACGTAGCGGGACTCGAACCCCGAACGTTTTCTAAATAAATATTTTTCTTGCTTATCATGCACTCTACTACTATGTAACATTATATACTTTTTAACGTACAATCTCCTTCATGTGTTCTCCATACAAAGTGACATTGGCGAAGTGATTAGTGCTTAACTGGCACGCTCGAAACGCCATTAACTAAGGAATGGAAAGAACTGAATTTACTTATTAAATAGGTATCTACACTATTTGCATGTACTGTAGTGATATTTTACTCATGTACTATAGAATTATGTCAAACCAGAGCAAAAGTTAAACTTCATACATTTATAAATGAAAGCTAACCTCACTTTGCATCAAGTTCTGAGGCATTGCGTGTTGAGTGGCGGAACTAAACGCCGCGCTTTGCCTCGATACCAGAACGAAGAAATGAAAATATAGATTTAAATAAATATTTCATTTCCTGGAGTGTCCCCAACACTTTGTGCCTTTGCGCCACGACTGGCCTCAATATTAGATTATATTATATTCAATATTATGTCTATATGCCATTAGGATTACAAAATAGATCTTTTCTCTCTCAGCAGAAACGTTTGTCAACACATAAAAGCTTTCGGTATCAAATCTGGCATTTATAATTACATTTATGTATTTACCTATATATTATTCGTATTGTTATCAAGTCTCGAAATCTGAGTTTAAGAAAAATATGATCAGTTTTTTTTTCTTTTATACAAATTCTTAGTATTTCTTCTTTTGGATTTTCTGTGGAGTGACTTTTCAATATGAATAGAAAAAATAAAATAGGAAGAATATCTGTACGGAGGTTTTTAGCCTACGCCTAGCTTTCGAGATATAAGCAAGTATATGAACGGTATATTACTCCACATGTAAAAACTTTATACTATTAAATCAATGAGCTTTAAAAATTATACCATGTCAAACACAAATTATATTATATTCAGTATTCCTGAATAAGGGCAAATAATAACTACAGTAACCAATAGTCTAATGAAAATTAAACGTTAACTATTATTTTACTAAAATGTAAGTTTATTCTCGTTGTGGTCACTGTATTTATTTTATTAGTGCCATCAAATACCAACCGTGAAACAGGATTGAATAAGCACATATGGACAGTCAGTTAGTTGGCTTGTACAGTGTTTCTAAATATATCCATGGCCTTAACGGACTATAACTATATGTTGCTAGATGCGTTTGAGAAATAAGATAATGAGTACGCTTCATTTGAGAAAACATTTGATTAAACTGTCGTCACGCGTTGAATTCATTCGATAATATTATATTAGTAGTGTGCAATATCGTAAACCGCCGACAGACTACTTCAGCTATTATATATTAAATAATCATTTATATTAATTATATACAATTTTATTATGTATTGAATATATTATATATTACATGCAAATTTATTAGTAATTATACTTTTAATAGGAATGTATTTTATGATTAGCAAATGTCGGCAAAATTATGGCATATATATACAATTAAAATAAGTAATCCTGCACACATGTGAATATATTTGGTTTATTTTCTTTTGAGCTTCACACTGTATCACATAGCGTAGTAGGCAGAGGGAAGCTAGGAACGTAGTGTTAAGTCACTCCGTTTCTATTAACATACTTCCGTTCCTCACTTTCCGCCGAATGCTAGTGACATTGCGTGTACTTAACACGCAATGTCACTAGCATTCGGCAGCGTTAATTTCCGCCACTCGGCGGAAATTAACGCCGGGTTTTGCCTTTTTTGAAAATATTATATATTTTATTAGAGGCCAGTCGTGGCGTAGTAGCACAAAGTGTGACTGTAAAACCGACAGGTTGTGGGTTCGATCCCCACTCGAGGAGATGAAATATTTACTTAAATTTACATTTCCATTTCTTCACTCTGGTGGCAGAGTGGCAGAACTCCACGCTGCGCTTTGCCTCGACGGCAAAGCGCAGCGTGGAGTTCTGCCACTCAACACGCAATGCCTCCAGAATCCGGCAGAAAGTGGGGAACGGAGTGTCTTAACACTAGGTTCCCTCTGTCTACCCTGCTGTGTGCGGGATACAGCGTGAAACTTATAAAAATAAAAAAATATTTTATTTCCTCGAGTGGCAATCGAACCCACAGCGTTTACAGTCACGCACTGGTGTCCCTGCGACACGATTGATGTCTGGATTATAATTTTGTTTTGTATTATAAAAATAAAATGGTTTTAACTGATATACAAATAATCTTACTATAGTTTTATATTATTAGTGTACAATAAAATTATTGTCAATAAAAGTTTTTACTTATGTAAAAGAAGAGCATGCTATCTTTTAACAAATTGTAAATCGTTGTTAAAAGATAGCATGCTCTTCTTTTCTATTTTAATATTAAGACATTTTTTCTATCTTAATATTAAGAGACCTATTAATTTATTTCTACACTTGTGTGAGGTGTATGAAAAAATTTAAGTCACATTATATTTTGCGCCAGTCATGGACACATATGTGACTGTTAATGCGATAGGTTGCAGGTTCGATTCCATTAGCACTCGAGGATATGAAAAATATTTAATGTTTTTCCTAAATGTGGAATATGACTTTGAAAATGTTAAAGAAATCTGAATGAGTTTAGAGAGTTAATAGGTAAAACACAGTAAGTAACTCTTACAATTGCGTTAGGTAGGTGTAATTTAATAATGTAACTATTAAGGGTCATGTTTAGTTACAAATTATATAGGAACGCCTTGATTAGCTTATAATAGTGAACTTGACATAGTATTTGAGTACTTCGCGAGTCATCAACACATGTTGATAGTTTATATGTATAACACATTTAAATGCCCTTAAAATAATAAATATACATATTATATGAAATCAATTTTTGCAAATATTAACACTAAATATATAAATACAAGGAAAAAGATAAATAAATAATAGAAAATTGACGGTCTTACACAGATTTTTTCTTGTTATTCTTTCTTACACTACATACTTATGGTCCGTATTTCTCGTCCTTTGTCATTATATATACATTTCCTTTCATAATTTTTTATCTTTAAATATTACTTCAAACTGGACTTTCTGTACTATATGCATATATTTTCTATATTTATACAATATCTTCTTAAGAGAGACCAGTCCAGCCAGAGTCCAGAAAGAGAGAGAGTTTCCAAGAAGCTAGATAGCAGCGAATCTAGAAATGAAAATATAGAAGTATGCTGGCAGAACTTTAAGGATCGTGTGAAGTAAGCAGCGACAGGAAAACCTTGATGTCGCTGATGGCGAAATTAGTATAAAAGAAGTTGAGAGGACAATACAAAGTCTGAAATGTGGTAAGGTAGCTGGAGCAGATGGAGTTACTGCAGAGATGATCAAATATGGTGAGCCACACGTCTTGGTCTTGTTCTGGTTTTTGCGCAATTTATGCTGGAAATAAGGGGAGGTCCCAGACATCGTCGCGATTGGCGAGGTGCAGTGCCTTTATATAAAGGGCAAAAAGGGTTGCCTTCCGGATCAGTTTTTTTATTACGTCGTCCTCGCCACTGCTGTGGTAGTAAGAACATCTGTCGGTGTGCCGCGTTATTGCTACAATTGCGTGTGAAACGCTGTCATGTAGCTGTATTTTCATCGCGGTTGTCAAACCTTGGATTTCACGGAAAGTCAACACATTTGTCAAGTCTATATTTACCCCGTATCCGAGTGTACTACTTTTTTGGAAGAGTATATACCAGAGCACATCTCTTGAAGGGTATAGGCGTCGTCGACTGGACTCCTAAGTGTACACAATTGGTCCTGGTTGATGTTAATAATTCGTGATGGACTACGGTAGAACATGTCGAAGAGATATTCTCTGTCAATATAAGGAAGTTGGTTTATATCTTCGATCAGTACTATTTCGATGATCTGGATTCTAAGGTGTTATCCAGGCTTTCCAACTTCTCAAGTATTCCATCCTATTGCATCACTCGTGTGCACTTGGCGATGATCATTAAGGGGTACTTGTTGGATGTGTTGAATATGAGGTTGCCTGCTCGTCTGGTTTCCTCTTGATTCACTTCCAGTGTAGCAATGTACGCCGCCATATACCTCTGATAGTCTGTGCGGTAGCGTTGTTATATATGGCGGCTTCTGCTTCTTTAAGCTTAACATAGGAGGAAATGAAATATTTTTTAAAATTTATATTTTTATTTCTTCGCTCTGGTATCGAGGCAAAGCGCGGCGTTGAGTTCCGCCACTTAACACGCAATGCCTCCAGAAGTCAGCGGAAAGTGGAGAATGGAGTGTTTTAACACTAGGTTCCCTCTGTCTACCCTGCTGTGTGCGGGATACAGCGTGAAATTGATAATATAACTATAAAACTATATTATTGTACACTTTAATTTACTAAAACTTAAACTTGGGTAACAGACATGTATATAATACATGTAATAGGATGCGTTAAACATATCAAATATTAAAACAACCGCTAAAATGCGAGTTGGACTCATTTTATATGAAATGAACTACAATTATAAGTTTGTAATGATTTTTCTCTCAAACGGATTTTTTCCTTTCGGATTTTTTCCTTTTTATTTATTTTAATGTATTACTTTATGCCCAATTATAGGTCCACGGAAAGTATCCTATATGTTTCACTCATACAAAATACAGGAAATAATACATGCTATGTTTTGATTGCATGGTCTTAAAAGCTTGATTTTTTCTGTGCTTCAAGAGATCAAAAATCTGAATATTTGATATTAATTTCAGCTTGATACCTACATGCCATCTCGAGATAAATGGTATTTCTGTTAAGTGTTAGGCTTTATCATTTTGAGGTACGGAACACAAAAAAAAATTATGTGTACTATACTAAAATTCAATAAAATGTAATTGGCAATACCGTATTCAAGGAAGTAATACAATCTGCAATACGTAAATGTAACTGAATCAGAATTATACTTGCTGGCCCTTCTAATAAGCTGGAAATTCCTATTGCACTTGTACTTATAAGCTCGTGCGCTTTGTGTCTTCTTCCATGGTCTGCTTGATTTATAGGTTTCTAATGACGCCAAGTTATATATTAGTATGCATATATAATGACAGGAATGTTTGTATGTACAAACACATGTTTAGCTTAGAAGGTCTTTATCACACATTTACAGTATGTTTAGGTTGTATGTTTTAATAAAAAGCTTTTAATTAGTGGAAAATTGAACAGTCTTAGACAAATTAATAATGCTAACACAATATTTAAGTATAATATACTTTAAGTAATGTGCTTAGTAGTAAAATCATAAAAATGAAATAATAATACACCATAAAATATTAATAAACTATCAAAGCATACCTTAAATTATTTTATAAATTGTAGTAAATTCGTCATGCACTCTGTAGATAACAATTATTATGTTAGTATTCTTAAAAAAACTTCTTAGAATAGTGATTTAGAAAATTATTTCAATACTTATGCTAATTTGCTTTGCTTTATTTAAAATTAATAAAAAAAATATATAATATTTACTGGTAAAATTGGGTACTAAACGCGGTAACCGGATCATCATATAAGCTTAATTAAAATTATAAATTCTAATAAAGCAATCATATACTTTAATATGATACTCATCATTAATCAAAGCAACTTCCGTGCAACAAAATTAAAATAATAATAAAAAAAACACTCAAACACCTTCATTAAGCCATTGTAAAGCTCTTTGGATCGATTAAAACAATTTTGAAGGATTCTTTGTTTTGTAAACCTATAATTGCCCATAATGGGCCATCCATTAGTTACTTATTGTTAAAGTTGTATTTTTGATGTGTGCGTTCAATAAATACATACATAGATTGCTTTACGAGTACGTGCGTTCGGTTAAATGAAACATCGGGATGCGCTCAGGTCGTTCTAAGTTCAGAGGTAAAGAAGCTGCTATATAAACCTAAGGCAGTGTCACTGTTCACATACTTGTGGTGCATCTTATACCATCCAGACCTGGCTTCGCCCTTTACCCTGCTGATATAATAATGGTGAGCCTTATTCCCTTTTTGTTTTTAGAAAATTGCAATAGTAAACACGTAAGGATTTATAAAATTTAGCTTTTAAAAAAATTTTTATACTCAGAAATAAATTATGATTATTTGTTTGTTTTTAAATAATAGTGTATATCAAAATAAATAGTTTTTTTAAGGTAATGTTATTTAAAGTAACTTTTATTTGTATTTTAAAATTATTGTGTTGCTTGGGGTTTGTTTCAATATATTGTGGTTGTTATTTTTTTTTAATATATATATTTAAAAATAATAAGTAAAAGTAAATATTTAAGAGGCCAGTTGTGGCGCAGGGGCTCAGAGTGTGACTATAAATCGACTGTTTGTGGGTTCGATTCCCACTCGAGGAAATGAAATATTAATTTATTTGTATTATTTGTATTTTCATTTCTTCGCTCTGGTGTCGGGGCAAAGCGCGGCGTTGAGTTCCGCCACTCAACACGCAATGCCTCCAGAACTCGTCGGAAAGTGGGGAACGAAGTATCTTAACACTAAGTTTTCTCTACCTACCCTACTGCGTGCAGGATACAGCGTGAAGCTGACATATAAATAATTACAAATATTATTATTTCACTTACTATACTTAGAAAAAAAAAATAGTAACTGAAATAAAACTTAATAAATAAAAATAAATAAATCAGCTTCACGCTGTATCTCGCACACAGCAAAGTAGGCAGCACAAATAATTCAGTGCACATTTTTATATGATATATAGAGACTATTTATATTTATATTCTTTTATTTTTAAAAGTAAAATGCTTCTCAACGTTTTATGTAGTTTATATATTTAAAACACTTTATATAAAAATGTTTTAAAAAATGTCGTTTGAAAATGAATTGTCGTATGTATCTACGAGTATATTCCACTTTGAACTATTTCATTTAATATTCATTAAAAATATCCAAAACATCCTATAATTTTCGAAATATAATAATTTAATAAGTGTAAGTTAATTATAAAAAGAGGGAAACACTTCTGCCCTACCGCACTTTGGTCAAATACGCAGAAAGAAATGAAAAGGTTTGTTCTAGGGAATTATCGAAAAAAATTACAGGTTCTATAACTATATCACTCATAAAGGCAAAGCGCAGTGTTAAGTTTCGCCACTCTACATTCAATGCCTCGAAAATTCGACGGAAAGTGGGGAACGGAGTATCTTACAACTAGGTTCCCTCTGCCTACACTGCTATGTATGAGATACAGCGTGAAGCTGAAAATAAAAACTAAAATTTTAACACATTTTTTTACATTTTCATAATATACTAAATATATAATACTATTATTTATTATCATGATCACTTTATAGGGCAAACGCCTAGACATATAAATTTTCAATCACGCCATTCTGTTTTTGCTATGTAATTATAATAGGCTGTATACTATATTATTATATGAATTGTAATTGCTAATGCTATTAGTGTGGTAGAAGAAAATTATTTTATTAATTTAATTTTAGTGGCGCCTTAAAAGAAGATAAGATTGATATTATTTTAACAAAAGTATGATTAAGCTTGTCGTGGCGCAGTGTGACTGTAAAAGCGACAGGTTGGGAGTTCGATACTCCGTACTCGAGAAAAATAAATATTTAATATTTTCATACCTTCACTCTGGTGTCGAAGTAAAGTGCGGCGTTGAGTTACGCCAATTTTTATATAATAAGTTAAAACTATTTCTAACTCATATGTTTTTTGGAGGTTATCAATCCAATCCAACCAATCTATTTAAAATAATAATGATATATTTTTAAATTACAGATCTCTATAGTGTTCATTTGTCTGGTGGCATGCTGTTTCACAACGCAGGCGCAAAAACTAAATGAACCCATACCAATACTAAAATATGAATCTGATGGACCAAACGTGGACGGCTCTTACCGATGGGCGTGAGTAAATAATAAATCGACTTACAGCAAAAACTAGCGTAGATTGAGTATATCAATTTTTATAGCGTTAATGACAGGTTCTGTAGGATTTATTCTTATCATGTCTACGGTGCCTCTACTTATTGTACTTATATAAAATATGTATATAATCTACTTCTTTTAGCTTCACATTTTATTCCGCTTATAGCAGGGTAGGCAGAGGGAACCTAATTTGAGGCTTTGGTACCAGAGCGAAGAAATGTACATATTAATAAATAATATTTAATTCCTCTGGATGAGAATCGAAAGCACACCCTTACTTGTCACCTTACGCCACACCTTGACCTTAATCTACATACATATTTAAAATTAAAGCTTAAATGTGTAATAATGAACACAAATATAACTTTTATTAATTGAGGTCACGAGGTTACGTTACTATCTGTGTACATCGAAATTACTTCTGTTTTTCTTTTAGCTTATGCTAAAGATATAAAAAGAAAAAAATATATAATACTATGTAATATATCAAAAATATAAAAATCAATCAAAAAATTATATAAGGAACAGTCAGTTATAAATATTTAGATATTTATTTACTTATTTCCAAATATAAACCTAATGAAAACTATAAATTACAATTTTACATACTTAAGTCATAATTAATCAGCTTTCTTTAACATTTCCCAACATTTAAAAGTTACGTATACTATTAGACACATAAAGATTTTATCAAGTTGTTGAATCAATAAAAGTTAAGCAAGTATTTGTCAATACGGATACGAGTAGGCGTTAAGATAAATTACGCATGTAAATTAAATGTAACAAATAACTATAATATATTTTAAAAAATTGTCCAAAATATAAAAAAAACATAATTATATAAACCTATATTATAAATATTTTTTATTAGAAAATATTAGATAAAAGTAATATTATAAAAGTACTGATTATTGAAAATGGTATATAAGCTTCGACTATAGTGGAGAATAAAAGTCACATTCGTAAGAAGACGCTACGTTAAGTTTGATAGCATTATGGAAAAGCGAATCTCATTACATTTTAAAATTTAAGTTATTACAACAAAATGAACTAAATATTATAACATTAATAAAAATAATCGCTCACTTTGTTAACGAGGCAAAGAGCGGCGTTGAGTTCCGCCACTCAATCCGCAACACGCAATACTTCAGGAACTCGGCGCTAAGTGGGGATCGGAGTGTTTTACCACTCGATTCCCATGCTCCTCTCCCTACCCTGCTATGTACACCATAGGTATATCATGAATTTAAAAAAATATAGTTCAAAATATTTGATTTATAGAAATATTTTATTTTTTCCATAAATATTGACGTATTATTTTAATATAAGCCCTTTCTTGATCATTTAGATTTGAAACTGGTAATGAGATCTCTGCTCAGGAGAACGGATACGTGAAAAACTTCGGCAAAGGTGAAGGTCAAGAGATACAAGTAGCTGAAGGCAGTGTCAGTTACAAAGCACCTGACGGTACACCTATATCACTGTCATATGTAGCTGACGAAAATGGCTTCCAACCGAAGGTGAGATCTCGTTTAAAAGAAACTACATTTTAAAAGCACTTGCCGTACGTAGCTTATTTGGATAAATAATATTTTAGTCATATAATTTTAATCTTCAATAGGTAACTTATATTAACTTATCTGAATATAGTTATATTCATGTTCTTCCACTGAATAAAGAACATCAAATAAAAAAAAATACCTAATAGCTCTCTCTTATATTACTATATAATCAAATATTTATAATTTTTTCGTCGCTTTGGTAGTGATGTGACAATCTACATTTTAAGCATATATATGTAAATAAAAATTGACAAGAGTAGTGGCTTGACTCCTCACTCACCACGATACGACCACCACAACATACAACATTATGCCAAACCGACCGTACGCTACCATAATTATACATATACAAAGACAATAAAATATATAAATATCACATAATAATGAAACAAGGTAAAAAATAGTTTATTCTTAATTATAGATATAAAAAAAAACATGAATATGGTTATTGCGCATTAATGTAATAAACCTTTAATATCAACTAAAACGTTACTCATCTGCCCTATGCCGGCATATAAGATCCTTGACATCTTAGTTGTAATCGCAATGTTCTGACAGATGTGTCGCGGAATCCAGCATAATAAAACACCTCACTACATTACATTATGTTAAGATAAAATGAAAAAAATAAAATATAATATATATATATTTTTTAGCGTAACGCTGTATCTCGCACACGGGCAGAGAACCTAGTTTTAACACTCCGTTCCCCATTTTCCGCCGAATCGAATGGCAGAACTGAACGCCACGCTTTCCCTTGATATCAGAGCGAATAAATGAAAATATCAAATATTTCATTTGCTCCAGTGGGAATCGAACCCACAACCTGCTCGTTTAGTCACACTGTGCTCCTGCGCCACGACTGGCCTCAAAATATTTTTTTCTACGTGATTAATAAAATTTTATTAACCTACGCGGACTATAAAATTTGAAATACGTCTATATTTTTCTAATGCATGTATCACTGTGAATAGCTCCACTCCAAATTTACAATATATTTTTACGTAATCAACATTGACCCACAAACAGTAAGAATCTATAGATTTTTATTTATGAGGCATAAAGTTATTAAATTAAAGGTTTCATAAAATATGTCTAAAGATGCCGATAAACCATCCTCTCTATGGTATGTCTCAAGCGGTATATCTACGAGCAATAAATCCATCCATTTGACAATAATCTGTCTTTGTTTCGAAAACTGATTGACCACCATACTACTGGTAACCAATTCAAAGAACTTACATAAGCTGACCTTTACTGGTTTTTACGAATTTCTATGAGTAATAAAACCTGAAATTTTCACATATATAAAATTTCTGTAGGTATTCTTGATACTAGAATATTTTGAGGTGATAATTGATGTGAATTAGAAATCGTAGAATCAAAGCATCATGTTTAGCACACAGTGGGTGGTGAACTACCACTAACAAGTTATTTACGATCATATCAAGGTACTGGGAGTGGTTCTAGTACATACACAAATTGTTTGGAAAGTGCTAGCAACTTGTGTGTTTGAATCATCATTGCGAAAAGACCTATGAAGACGAGGACTATGTGAAACGGGCGCGGGCGTCAGTTAGCTAATATATGTGCAAATGTCGCCTCAAAATATCAAACATTGACCCGTGACCCGCCTTAAGAAATGGGGGAACGTTTTACCAGTCAATATCGATATGAATTTCTTTATTTCATTAAAACGTCTGGCTGTCACTAAGTCATTCATAGTTTTTATAGCCTACGCAACTTTGACAGATGGTACCGACGATAACGAAATAAACGCACTAATTTGAATTTTTAGAACGTAAATTACGTCTACCACACGCTGTATTATTAGATGTTTTATAATACTGTTGAAATACTTTAAAATTATAACAACATAATATATTTATTTTGACTTATTTTACACAAATATTACATATTTATTTGAGGCAAGTCGTAGCGCAGCGGGACGAAGTGTGACTGTAACACCGACTGGTTGTGGGTTCGATCCCCACTCGAGGAGATGAAATATTTACTTAAATTTATATTTCCATTTCTTCGCTCTGGTGTCGAGGTTAAGCGCGGCGTTGAGTTCTGCCACTCTACACGCAATGCCTTCATAATTCGGCAGAAAGTGCGGAACGGAGTGTCTTAACACTAGGTTCCCTCTGCCTACCCTGGCATGTGCGGGGTAAAACGTGAAGCTGATTTATTTTTATTTTATTTATTTGTAGGCGACGTATATAAATATAATAAACGGTTTTTTTCTTCCCCACCTATATAAAAATGAGGTCATTATTATGCACTCAATGTACTCACATACATACTTACACGACTCGTAAAACTAGTTTGGAAACAAGAGCAATCCTTTGCATAAAATTAACATATCCTTTACCAAAATACACATGTTTCTAGGACAGGTATTGTCTCGCAAATGCATTATTATCACGTTGAATATCCCGTCACTTGTGTACATCATGTTCACATTTATGTTTAGCATTTAAGCAATCCACTATGTCTATATTTTAATTTTCGATAACTTTTACTGGAAATATCTATTAATTATTAATATTGTTTTTTAAACATTTTTAAAATGTTATTCCACACTTAGGAAAGAAAAATACTTATTTAAAAAAACGTATAAAAATTTGATCGTAGCGGGACTCGAACCCGCGCCTCCATATCTAGATCAGGCGCTCTGACCACTAAGCCATACGTTCATACTAAGCCATACCTGGTCGGTTTCCAGGAGGCGAGAGTTCGAGTCCCGCTACGTTCAAATTTTTATACGTTTTCTAAATAAGTATATTAATATTGTGTTTATTAATTATAATTATATATTCTGAAAATTAAGCTAATAAAATACAAGAGTAATATAAACAAGAACCTTATTTCAAATAGATTTATAATAAAAATTATCACAATAGCATCTATTATAACAACTTTAACGGTGATTTGATTTATTTCAGGGCGCACATCTGCCGACACCACCGCCCATTCCACCAGCGATACAAAGAGCTTTAGAATACATCGCTGCCAACCCTCAGCCACAAAATCAGCAACAGCAACAGCCTTTCAGGGGAAGACGCTAGGATATTTTAACCACAACCAAGGAATAACTCTTGCCACTGCCAGTTTAAATGCCTCTAGCCATGTATAGCCTAGCCTTTAATGTATAATCTCCTCAAATTTTAAATACCTTAGTAATCTCTAACCTTGTAGATGCGGGTACCAATTATTAAAAATGTATCATAATAATATAGATAATAGATAAATATAGATTGTAAGTTTATATTAGAAAATGTACGCTGAAATTAAATGTTAATTTAATCAGTTATTTTTATATGTTTCATTGACAAAATTTCTTTTAGACATTGTACCCGCTAGATAGTTTGGTTCCATGGTTCATACTTATATAGAGTTATTGTAACAAAATCTATTTTTAACTTAATTTTTTGGTTAATTTAAAAACATACATATGTTCATTCAACCATTTTCATCATGTATCTCGACGAATTCTTCTTAAATATCTTTACTTTTTTCTGTAGATGCATTATCATAAGTAATGTTAATATATTAGAAACTTCATAGTCTCCTAAGATATTAAAAATATGCTCATCTCCTGTGATCACGAACGTCATTTAAACTATATGTTATTTTTATTAAAATGAATATAATCATTTTGTATCAAATATATTATCTGAATATAAAAGGAAGTTTTTATTTTATAATTATTTAATTACTACCCGCACGTCGTCGTTGGCAAAATGACCATATATGTTTAGTAATTTTTTTTGCCACAATTTAAGTTTTAAGCGTGGAATTGTTTAATTCATAATTAATTTTTTGACCACAATTAACTTGACTTTTTCGTAACCACAGTAATTCTTTTATTGACATTATCTAAAAAAAAATCAAAATATGGCAAAAGGTTAAAGACCATCGTGGCGTAGTGCTGTGACATATTTAGACTATTTTCATTTTTCCGCTGTGATAGACAAAGCGCTATGTTGAGTTTTGGCATTCCACACGCATCATCTTGAAAAGTTGTACGGAAAATGGGAAACTGTGGGCCTCACTTTAGGTTTAACTCTAGAGATAATGCTGATCTGTAAATTATTCACATCCCTATGTATTGTTTACTAAAATTTCGAAGAATTCACGTTTTCTTGAACTTTTTTGTATCGTTTCTGAAATTTACACTGACAGCTACGTATAAAGAAGATTTTAATATTGATATGAAATTATATCTTAACCTTTATACACTCGTAGAATCAAGTTACAAAATATGAAATATCGAAATATATGTTAAGGCACGCCTTATTTTATCTGGCCTTCTTATCATTTTAAAAGGTAATAACGTTAAATAGATATGTTTTGTATACATTTTTAAATAACATATCATATAAGGAATACAGATATGTCCATTTTATATAAAAAAACTTTCTTACTAGCTTATACAAATTATAAAATAATTAAGTACAGCTATGATATGGCTATATACCAGTTATTTAATATATATTTAGTTATGATTATACTATTATACTTATATTTATAAACAAATAAAGCTAATTCTAATTAAACTTCGTTTTTAATTAGTCTTTATTTACTATGAAATGAAAAGTTTAATATGTTATATTACTTTAAGCAACAACATCGATATTAATCGTTGAATATAACAGAGATTTAAATACCAAACAATAGTTTATAAATCTTATTCTTTGTCTGTAATGGAGGCTGTGGATACATCACGAACTCACGTCAGATGTCACGGTTCGTGACATTTGTACAGGTGCTTTTTTACACCAGGTTAAAACATTTTTTTTTAACATTTTAAATAATTTACGTTATGTAAGTAAAATGGCAAATTAAGTTAATGTATGTTTTTTAAAAGGAATTTTGTGTAAGCAGCCGAAAAATGTCACATTACGATAATATTCCTTCATATTATAATGTTGATATGTGTTAAAATGCTTATTATAGTCGAAAAAAGTGCTTTAATATCTAATTTTAAATAATTAGGAATCTCGTTTGCTTACTTGATAATAAGCTTTGGTTAAGGGTTCATATTCACTCGGGGATATAATGTATATTAATTTAATACTTTTATTTTCTAGATCTAGGTGGATAAAGCATATCGTAGAGTATTTTTAACATTTTTAAAGTGTTATTCCACACTTTATAAATACGTAGCACATCGTAGAGTTCTACACGTAATTTGTGTGAATGAGTAGAAATAGAAGACGCACATGTTAATGTGGAAGATAATATAAAGGCAAAATTTAAATAAATTACTAATATTAAAACTACTATTATTATATTATTAATAATTACTACTATTATTATACTATTATTAATAATACTAATATTGTTTTTTGCAATATTAAATCGTTTTTCGTTTTATCTTATTTGTATTTAGGTTCTTATGACTTGAAGCCGTCCTGGTGCAACGTATTACTTATCGCTTGATATGAGTTAGACTTCCGGGGAGCATTTATATCGATTTACTAAAGATAGTTAATTATAAAAAATATTTTTGTAACTAAGCTTTTATAAGTCGACACGACTTGAGCTCTTTCATTGGATCAAGACACGCGATTGTGTCCAGCCAAGTTAAAAAGCTGGAAACTACCCGTTTTAAGCTACTTTTGAGTCCTTCATAACTCGTCAATAAATTAATCTACATGCTTTGTAGACTACTACGTATATACAGGGAAAAAATTGAAAATCGATAATTATTAATAATTACTATCAAGAGACTTATTAATAATTACTAGATATTAATCATTACTATCATATAACGTAAGGAAATAACAAAGCATTGATAATTTATAGTAATTATTTCTTTCTCATCTCGGGTGACCACAGAACGTGGCACCCGTATAGATCTCGAATTATTTGTCAGTGAAGTCGAGAACGATGAATTACTAAGCAATAAATTTGGCTCTCGTTTCACATAACGTTTTTGATGGGATACATATATTTCTGCGCTAAAGTATTGTGTCCTTTGGTTTTATTGGCAATATATTCTACATTGCCAATAAAACAGCACTAATTATACATCCAGAGGCCGGTCGCGGCGCAGGGGCACAAAGTGTGACTGTAAAACCGACTGGTTGTGGGTTCGATCCCCACTCGAGGAGATGAAATATTTACTTAAATTTATATTTCCATTTCTTTGCTCTGGTGTCGAGGCAAAGCGCGGCGTTGAGTTCTGCCACAAAGTGCGGAACAGAGTATCTTACACTAGGTTCCCTCTGCCTAGTCTGCTGCGTGCGGGATATAGCATGGAGCTTTATTATAAATAAACTAATTATACATCATTACTTCCACCCAATCTAAAATGAGTAAGTAGATTAAATTAAACTTCTAAGCTTTTGTTATACGCAGACAGCCATCAAGACTGATGAAATTAAATAAAATCTTGTATAAAAACATATCTTAGATTCATTCAGCAGTATAATTTTGAATCTAGAATTTTTTTTTTACGCTCTATCCCGCTTATAGCAGAATAGACACAAGAAACATACTCCACTCCTCAGTTTCCGCTGAATTTTAGAGGCATTACGTGTTGACTGGCGGAACTCAACGCCGAGCTTTGCCTCGACACCAGAGCGAAGAAATGGAAATATGAAATATTTAGTTTTCTTTAAATATTTCATATTTCCATTTCTAGTTGAGGCCAGTCGTGGTGCAGGGGTGGATTCGATCCGCAATTGAGGAGATGAAATATATACTTAAATTTATATTTCCATTTCTTCGCTCTGGTGTCGAGGTAAAGCGTGGCATTCTGTTCTGCCACTCAACACGCAATTCCTCCAGAATTCGGCAGAACGGCAGTGGGGAACGGAGTATCTTAACACTAGGTTCCCTCTGCCCACCCTGCTGTGTGCGGGATACAGCATGAAGCTGATTTTTTGATTTAATTTCCTCGAGTAGCAATCGAAACCATGCTCTGTCTCGCTTACAGTCTCACGCGTCCCTGTGCCACGGCTGGCCTCAATTAAAATGTTATATAAATAAAACCAATTACCCACAAGATATACCAAAATCAATTCTTTATTTAATATATAGACGACCATCTTTGTAAAATATTGCCATATAAATACATTTTCAGTGAGCTTTAAGCCAATTTATTACAAGAATCTAACACAAAGTCACCACGGCATGGCAATTCTTAATTACCTTAATAGCTTACAAACGCAAACCGTCGGCTAATGGGGTCAATTATTATTATAAGTTATTATTATAGTATATGATGTCGATCGCCTCTAGGTGTACCATACATAATAAACAGAAACTCATCAATCTTAAAATTATTCTTGCGCGCAAATATTTTGACACTCTACTATATTGAAGCTTAATGTCATATGTGGTGTTCAACTTTGAGTTTGGTATATACCAACGTTCGTCGTAACAACGTTTTTCGTAATATATGTATGTTGTTACGAAAAATTTAATTAACTGAAATTTTAAATGAATAAGTTTATAAAATTATCTTTTTACAATAACATTGAAAAGTTTTATAAGATTATATTTAATCTGCAATATGTACAATAATTATAAAGAATATATTTAAACGTATCTATTAAATAAATACGCGGCGTTGAGTTCTGCCACTCGACACGCAATCCTCCAGAATTCGGCAGAAAGTAGGGAACGGTGTGTCTTAACACTAGGTTCCCTCTGCCTACCCTGCTGAGTGCGGGAAACAGCGTAAAGCTGATTTTTTTAATTAAATAAAGTAATAGTATACCTATATTGTTGAGATAGCGATATAGAATATATTTAGATTTGCTTCGCCCGCCACATTGCACTTGAATAATATAAAATATTCACATAGTAAACTATGACTATGAATATATGACACTTGAATAATATAAAATATTCACATAGTAAGTAAACTATGTGAATATTTTATATTATTCAAGTGTATTTAGGAAAAAATAATTGATTGATCTAGTATGGTTATCTATACTATTATGCATTTAATAAATCGTATTTTTAATATTTTAAAAAGAGTCGTCGGATAGTTATTCCCATGTAAACTTCGAACCCGCAGGAATTTTGGGGTAAAATTAGCCTATATGTTGCTCCAGTTGCTCAGAGGGCATTGTGTGAAAGTCCCATAGAAATCAGGTTAGTTATTCAGGAAATTAACCCGGATAAACAGAAACACTGACAGACAAAACTTTTAAAATTATTTACATACATTTTAGTATCGTGCGTAGTTCGCGAGGTTTAAGCTGAGCTTTGCATTTGTGTTAGTGTTCATATATAATAATATAGGTTTAACATTTCTGTTTGCCTAAACCGGCATATTCTGCTTATTGACAACTGATCTACACCTCTTGTACTGATAGAAGTGCATAAAAGATAAAGTTGGCACTATCACTGTACAAGAATGGAAAAATGTATGTGGCCAAGCATTAAAAAAAGAAAAAATATTTAATGACGGAATTAATTACAAACACAAAGACACTTCAGACGAGAGTAACAATTAGGAGGATATAATGTCCGGCGTAGAATAATTGATATATTTTTAATGTTTGAATTTTTTTAGTAATTGGTAATAATAAAATTTATATTAAAAGTTTTTTTGGTTCTATTTTTATAATCACTTACACAATGCAAAGCTCAACTTTAGCCTCGCAGACTATAAATACACTTACAAAATACGGTTATTTTTGCCAACTGCTAAGGAAGGGTTATGTTTTTTCCCGACTGCTAAGGAAGGGTTATGTTTTTCGCGCGTATCTTGTATGTATGTAAGTAATATTCTTTATTATCTCACATCTCCAGAACCGCTGAACGGATTTACATAATTGAGGTATCGTTACATTTGTATTAGCAGCCCAAGTGTTCTTAGATAGGTGACGCAAAAAAAAACCAATCATGTCGACTGTAGGACGCCATTGGCAAAAATGTTTCGTTTCAAATACCACAATATGGGTATCAAATTCAAGAGCTTAATTCAAGGATTTCAAAAAGGTATAACATGATTATCATTACCATAAGAAATCCTAACAAAAAAGTGAAAAATAAAAAACTATTTATAAAAACTATTTATAAAAACAAAAACTCCGACTGCATAAAAGTACTTCTTCAATCCTATAAGTAATTCTTTACCAGGAACCGCGCATATTTTAAAAAGGTCCCGACTGTTAATCCTAATAAACTATTGGGCTTGTTTATTTTCTTTTTAGTTTTATGCAGTCGGGGTTTTTGTTTTTATAAATAGTTTTTTATTCAATCACAGACACGCTACATTTTTATTTACATCTATAATATAGGTAATATTTTGTTATATCAAATAAAACTGATATACCTTAACTTAACTTAGCTTCACGCTTTATCCCTAGCGGGGTAGTCAGAGAGAACGGAGCACCAAGCGCTACGGTCTCTACATACTTTATTTGCCTCGCCCACTGTCATCAACCTCTTCATACATGCCCTCATACTTTTTACGTGACCTTCTTCCAGTATCTTTGATACTGCGTTTTCGAAGGTCAACCGAGGTCTACCTCTCTACCTCTCTTCCCACTCACTTTTACCACTCCCGATATACCTTCGTAGTTTAACTTTTCTTTTATAATATGTGTGTAAAAAAATAAAAAAATATTTTGAAAACTGAACCACCTGTTGAAGAACCATAATGGAGCTTTAAAGACTATGAATATGGTGTGATAACAATTTTTTAGTTTTTAAGAAAAAAATAAAGTAGAAAAAAATTGTAATACCTCCAATGTGGAGCTCCAAGAAACCAGCTATGCTATTAAAAACTATTGTAGTTACAACTTTTCAGTAGTCAGCATAGGTCAGTATGACGGGCTTTTAAAGTAGATCTGCACCAGCTATTTCATAAAATAAATGAAAAGACAAAAATTAGTCAGTCAGTTAAACTAGAGATAGAAATGGAGTAGATATGGAAATGGAGCTTAAAAGTGTTACTCAGTTACATGCTTATATAATAACATAGGTGAGAGTACCTTCACGTGGTGCAAGGGGTCACAATTTAGGCCCTATTTCGATGCTAAATGAAAAGACTGGTTAAACACGAGTAATAAAGTCCATGTGGACGTTATCGCGGACATTCTTTAGTAATATATTTAGTAAATACTTATGTAATAGTAAAACAAAAATTTATAAAACAAGTATTTATTAAAGTTATACTTAAAAATTAAATCAAATTAAATCAGCTTCACGCTGTATCCCGCACACAGCAGGGTAGGCAGAGGGAACCCAGTAGAGACACTCCGTTCCCCATTTTCTGCCGAGTTCTAGAGGCATGGCCTGTTGAGTGGCAGAACTCAACGCCGTGCTTAGCCTCGACACCAGAGCGAAGGAATGGAAATATAAATTTAAGTAAATATTTCATCTCCTCCAGTGGGGATCGAACCCACAACCAGTCGGTTTCACAGTCAAACTTCGTGCCGCTGCACCACGACCGGCCTCCATCAAGTTATACTTTACAACAATTATTTAGATTTAAAGCTACATGTAAGGTGTTAAAAAGATCGTCCGATAAAGCTCAAGATGGATCATCCATAACAATGAAAAGGTCACAATAAAGCAAACGTTCGTAGATAAATAATAATCTCAGATTATAAATGTTTTGAAGGATTACACCGCGGAATATATTTTAATAGCCCAATTAGAATTATTATGGCAATGATTTAAAAAATATATGTATATATAATTTTTTTTGCCTTTGTTATTTCACGTTAATCTCTGACTATTGAATATTATTTTATTTACAATTTATATGATTGCAATTATAGTCAAACGCTGTCCCTTATGGTTTCATTGAAAACACTTTAAAAAAACATTTCAGTAATACAACATTAAAAGGTCAGTTAACAGCGGTGGACATATTTCTAAAAGAAATCTCTTCCAGCCAACCAATGGAAGTTGATAAGTCAAACTGTCAAACAACTGGAAACAGTGCAGTTTTTAATAAGGAGAAAAACAAACAAAAAAAAAATATAATAAAGAAGACACATAATATCCAAATACATAAATAGCTACATATACAATTATCTCATCAGATGTTCCAAGTCTTCAATTATTATATGTCCATGCAAAATGCTCATTATTCAACACTTTTGTTAAGAGCGCATATAATTACTTCTTAGAGTTACTGGACTTATTATATTAACTGAACCACTATGGTTCTACATCAGTTGTGCCAGTCTTCGAAATCAAGCTAGGATAATAATTATAGAACATAAAAGTTTAATTGAAATCCATCCAACAGTTCAGAAGATATACATGTAGACACAGATAACAGAGAAACACGTGAATGGATAGACAGACAAATTGGACAGACAATCAGAGTTTTTGTATAAAAAATTTTGAAAGATTAAATAAAATTAACTGTAAATACTTAGTTTAAATGTAACTGTTATATATAAATATATTATATAATATTATATATTAAAAGTACATATTGTGTACTTTGCAATTAGTTACCGGATGGTAAAAGACCACTATCAACTACTAGAGTGTGGACATCTACGATGAAATTTATAAAATGATTTAACTTAGTTTTTCTATTTTTCTAAATATATTTTAAATACCAATACGTTTCACTTATCTTTGCTTTTGAAACTGAATTCTGAATGGAGGTAACAAAAATTCTCTATTAAGTTACTATTTGGCCTTTGCACGTTAACGATCAAAAATATCATGTTACAGCGTAATGGGGACTTATTGTAATCGTCTCGTTGTGAAGGAACATTAAATTAGCCGCTCCAGGCATACATTTTATAATTTACGTTTGATTGTTTACGCTAACAATATTCCAAACCCACTAAATGCTAAAGTGGTGCCGCTGGGAGTCTCTCGAAATACTAAATTTATCACAAATTTTAAATTATATTTAATTGTATAAAATAAAATTATTAATTTTTACTATCATAAATTAAAATATCGACTGGAGTGTCTTGACACTAAGTTCCCCCTGCCTAGCCTACTGGTTCGGATACAGCGTGAAGCTGTATTGTATTAAAACATAAATATTTACTGTTGGAATACACGAGACTAAAAATCCTTATTCTCTAAGTATTCATGTAATGAACCAAATTAACCAAATAAATTTAACAGCATTCTATTTAAGTACAACATTAGTAATACTTTGGTAATAATAATTTATTATCCTTAGTACCAGCCATATGTAGCTCTATACAGCTTTAGCTACATCATGGTATGCCATAGGTAAATAATATTTTTCATTATATTACAAACATGTAAAGCTAAATTAACAAACAAAATAAACTTAGGATATGTTTTGTTTTATGCCCACTAAAATTTAAATTCTCTTAGATATTAGTAATAAGGTAACAACTGTGTATACTTATATAAACAACTACTTAATAATTTTTATTCTTATTACCTTACTCAGACTTTTTTTCCAATATATTACTTTAGAAAACTACATATATAGAAATATCATGTATTGCAATCAGCTTATACGCTTGTTTAGAGTTTAAGCTCAAATCGGTATGGTGCAACGTTGCTTATTAGGTTCAGTGATCGTAAATAGTTTTAATTTCCAAAATAAAAATTTCCTTTTATTTTCATTACCATAAGCATCCTCTTGTTTATATCCAAAGACAACTAATTTACCTCATATTAAATATGCAAATAAGAAGGCAATCTACGCACATTTTATCAAAAATGTCTACAGGGCACATAATAATGACAATAAATACTTAACAAAAAAAAACTTTAAGTTGATGTACATACAACAATATGCAAGACACGTTTTAAATTGCAAAAATATTTCAGTTATGTATGATTCATAAATTTTTAAAGTGTAAGATATGAAGCGATCACTAACATGGCGGCACTTTGATGTGCATGAGATCTGCGCCTGCGCCTCCAAATCGCTATACTCCAATTTCACGCACTGCGCTTACGCTGCCTCGTATAAAAGCCACAGCGTCGATCTGAAAAATCATTCCAGCCTTACACATCCACCGAGGATCATCACATCTCTTCTTTTTTTAATTAAATCATGTTCAAAATGAAATCGGTGAGTCAATATTTTGAGATACGAAGATTAAATTATAGTAAGAACGAAGATTGAATCATAGTAATATTTTTTTATAAGAATATTGTTATAACATGCATTATTCATATAAAGTATAAATTCAATTTAGTTTTTTATATAAATGTTAAAAAAATATATAAATAAAAAAAATATATTAATTAGTCATAATTTTTTATGAAAATTGAAAACCATTTTTGGTATGATATTCACCATAAAACATGTGACGTTTAAAACAATAATGAGAAATAACTAAAATTAATTAACTCAAGGCACCTTTTGACGACCAAAACGGACCCTTTACAGTTTAAAACTTAAGCCTTGACAGCTATTAACCAAATTCGTAAAAAGTAGTCGTTGGTTGCGTGTGGTACAATTACGTAAATAGACGCATCAATTTTGTCTAAATGGCAATCTAAAGGCGTATAAAAATTCAAATGAATGTTATAGCATTCCGTAATTTATGGCCACTACTATGTTTGCAATCGCTTTAAATTCTTAATGTTTACTACAACTAGATCTGTATTTGTTTTTATATATTAAAAATTACAATATTTTGTTTTTTTTTTCAGATCGTCGTCCTTTCAGCCCTTGTGGCCATCGCTTACGCAGCACCACAATTCCAGTATCAAAACCAGCCTCAGTACCCAGCTCAGATCATTCCTATTATAAGACAATCCCAGGAAATTAATCCGGATGGATCCTACCAATACAGGTAACTTACGAAGACTTTGACTAAAATATGTTTAATTTATAATTTAGAAGGGAGGCTAGTCGTGGCGCAGGGGCATAAAGTGTGACAGAAAACGCGACTGGTTGTGGATTCGATTCCCACTCGAGGAAATGAAATATTTATTTAAATTTATATTTCCATTTCGTCACTCTGGTGTCGAGGCAAAGCGATATTAAGGAAGCTGTGCTGGGATGTATTTCAGGCTTAATTTATTATAAATATTATATGATGTTCAGTTATTCATGGTAGTTTAACTGATTTTTTAGTAAAAATAATATACCAATATTCCTTTTGTTTTAACATCTATAATCTTAGAATATTATGATGTGTTTCATAGTGCTTAGTTTGTATTATGTATTAACTCTTAAGCATAGTTTATTTAATAGTTACGCCTACTTATTAGATGTTATCGCTAATATTTCATACGAATGCACTTAACCCGAACGTTTCGTTGCAAAACTAAAAGCAAAATCATAAGAAATTCCTTTTAATGTCAAACGGATTAGTAAGTGTGGGAATTCTTATATATAGAACGTATGGTGCCAAGCCTTTATGATGTAACATTACCTACGCTAATAATATGCTTCCCAAGTTGCTTCTTTTTCTAAAAGATATAAGATATAACTTTATTATTTTTTTGGGTTAAATCCATACAATAAACTAATTTTAATTTGTATATTTTTTTTTAACAAGCAGCTATGAAATTCTTATAAAAATTAAATTAAGTAAATTTGGGTCGCATTTAGTAAATGATAGCAAACAAATAATTTAATAATATAAAATAATAAAATCAAATCACTGTAATATAATGATAAAATCGAGACCAGTTGCAGGGTCCCTCTGCCTATCCCTGCTACATGAGAAATACAGTGTGAAGCTAAAACAACAATAATAATAAAATTACTGTCCTCATAGGACATAGAAGGATATAGACATATATTTATTTATAAAAATCAGCTTCCCGTACACAGCAGGGTAGGCGGAGGGAACCTATTGTTAAGACACTCCGTTCTCCACTTTCCGCCGAATTCTGGAGGCATTGTGTGTTGAGTGACGGAACTTATTGCCGCGCTTTGCCTCGACACCGAAAACCGTCGCGAATATACATTTAAATAATTATTATTTTACACTATTGAAAAAAATATATATTTATTTATACTACGGAAAAATTAAGAATAAACGGTGCGGCTACTGGTTTAAAATAAAATTATTTTCGTATATAAGTACTTGCGATCATTATCAATTCCAGCAATGCGACATGATAAGGTAGTTGTGAGGTATATTAAAATGACATATTTGGACAACTATGAAAATGTTCCGTAAAATCAGGACAACATCTTTCTTTGTAGTCTTTATATCATCATGTTAAGGTCATCAAAACCCCTCCAACGTTCATAATAAATTATTATTTAAAGAATCTTTTTTCATAATATTGTAGTTAGTAGTTTGACTAAACAACTCTTTATTTTTCTTGATCATACGTTCAATATACATAAATATATTTTATAAGAATATATCAATTGCTTAATTGGTAGTATTATCAGAAATTGGCGATTCACATAGATTTTGAAATGTACTAGTTAATAAATTATTTTAATTTTGCTTTGTTTTAATTACTAATTTAATTTTAAATGTATAATTTTAGTTATGAAACCGGTAACGGAATCCAGGCACAGGAGCAAGGCTACTTGAAGAACCCTGGTATTAAGGATGCGGAAGCGCAAGTAGCCCAAGGCTCCTTCAGCTATACATCCCCTGAAGGCATTCCCATTTCTATAAGCTACGTTGCTGATGAGAACGGTAAGCTTTTATATATTTGATTGTGTTATATAATAAAATTATAATTCAGCATAGACAACTTACCAAAATAGTGCACAAGACAAAATTATAAAAAGTAATATTTAAGGCACTGAAACAACTAACGAGGCCTGAGTGAGGCCGTCGTGGCGCAGGTGCACAAGCACTCGACAGCATTTGTGTGTACACACGCGTTCGATGTGTGCTAAGTTATGGGTTTGATTTTCACTCGCCGAAATGAAATATTTAATATTTTCATTTGTTCACTCTGGTAATGAGGCAAAGGGCGGCGTTGAATTCCACCACTCTACACGTAATGCCTCAATTCAAACTCAAAAAAAAAAAATCTGCGAAAAATGATTAACTGAACTATCTTAATGGGAAACAGAATATATTAACACTAAAGGTTCCTAAATTCCCTCGGTTAAAATTCTGACCAAGATTTGAATTTACATCGTTACCAATTAAGCTACCAATTAAGATTTCAAGAATTTTATTTAAAAAATATTTAATTTTTAATTCAAGGTTTCCGTGCTGAAGGAGCTCACTTGCCCACTCCTCCTCCCATCCCTGAGGCTATTGTCCGCGCTCTTCAATACATTCAATCTAAGCCCGCTCAACCTCAAAATCAGTTCCAGCAAGTGTACCGCGGTTGATTCAACTTAGAATATAATACTTCAGAACAATTCTTTGGACGTATGCAACTTGGACAAATGAGACTCATACCTAGTTATAAAAATGCTACTGTGATGTACTTTATTTTATAAGATTTACAAAATAAATAAAGAAAATATAAAAAATATTTTTTAATTCGATTCATACTTTAACTATGTTGATTGATTTCTTAAATTATGGCGTTTCAAGCGTGCCAGTTGAGCACTTTCATTTCGCCAATGTTACGAGTGGAAAACATACGAAGGAAATATATTTACATAAAAAATTACATAAAGGTTAAACACAAGCTTTATGAGGAAGGACATCATAAAAAGGACGATTTAACTTAGGACCAGAGAACTTTAATTATGTAACACTTTTATAGGAAGGCTATGGTGCAGTAGGTAGTTGAGTTCCTTCCTCATTCGGATGAATGATCAGATTTTAATTATTAATTTTCGCGTTTTAGTAAAATACAGAGTTAAGTTTCATCACTCAATAAGCAACGTCTCGATTCGGATTGAAAGAATAGTGCGGAGTGTCGTGACACTAAATCCCTCTGCTTACCCTGCTTTGCCGGGAAGCTGCAAAAATGCATTCAAAGTAACAGTTACATAAAAAATTATACTTACTATATACATTACCTATAATTTTAATACATGGTAAAATCTATCAAAATTCAAATTGATTTATTTATCTGTACTTTTACCAGGAGATAATTATATAATCGTTAGGTTCTTTGTTTACATTTTGTGATATAATTTACAAAAATATTTATTTTACAAGTAAATTAATTTTAATAATAATTTCATTTTATTAAAATACCCTAAAAAAATGTGAAATAGTATTTTATTTATATGTAATTTTATACTTTATACCGACATAGCGGAGTAGACAGAAATAGCCTAATTTCAACTTAACACTGTCAGGACATCTGTTCTCAATTTCTGCCAGGGTTTGTTTAACCATGGCTAAACTGTAATGTTTCTAACTTAGCAGATTTAGAGCGAAGAAATGAAAATAATTCTTCGAGTTCCTTACTCCAACGAGGAAGGATCGAAGCCACTATCATATCGTTTACAGTCAGCCACAGTAACACTACGCCACGATGACTTCTATTAAATTACGAGGCACTACAATACTATAATAATATTATACAAAACGGATAGATGACATAAACTAATATTATTCATCTTTTTAAATGAAACTATTTTAACCGGATTAATCGCGTATATTTTGTACTTTTATACATTTTTGGAAACCCGACGTTTCGAACACTTTGCAGTAGTCCGTGGTCACGGGTAGACTGAGGTGGCATTCGTCTGTCAGTTGACATAATTATTATATCAAACTACCGCCAACGATTTCTTAATTGCCTCGCGTACTGCCCTGGATTCCTGCAGAATGAGCTGATAGTATCTTGCCCTCTGGTATGGTGGGTTTGAGACTTCAATGATTTTATGAGTGGGTCCCAGGTGGTAGAAAGCTTCCAGCCATCCTCTCTATTGAAATTAGGATGTTTTTGTATTTCAATAGCCTCGCGGATCATTCTAGGAATGTATCTGTTTTCCTTAGCGAGGATTTGGGGTTTATCAAACCTAATGTAGTGGCTGGGTTTATCCACAGTATGCTCACACACAGCTGACTTCGATACATGCCCATTCTTGATATCAGAGATGTGTTCCTTCACCCTAACACCGATGCTTCTCTTTGTTTGACCGATGTATGATAAGCCACAGTCACAGTCTAGTTTGTATACACCTGCACTCTGTAAAGGAATATTACTTTTTACTGGTCTCAAGAATTGGCTCACTTTCTTGTTAGGCTTGAATATGGTTTTTATGGAAGCTCTTCTTAAGATGTTGCCAATCCTGTCTGTAACACCCTTCACATATGGTAGAAATGCCGGCTGTCTCTCTACTGTGGGTGGCTTGTTGGTCTTCTGACAACGCTGGCGGGGAACTGGCAGCTTGTTCTGATGAAGGCTATTCTTCACCTGGCGAAGCTCGTCCCCTAGGTGTTCAGCGTCGCAGAGGTGGTGGGCTCTCTGAAACAAAGATTTGCCAACGGTAGATAACTGTGTAGGGTGATGGTGAGATTCACCATTGAGGTATCTATTGGTGTGCGTGGGTTTCCTAAATACTGTGTGGCCTATTGTGCCATTGGGATTTCTTATGACTAAAACATCAAGAAAAGCTAGGGAGTTATTTGCCTGTAATTCTATTGTAAATTTAATATTGTCATTAATAGAATTGAGGTGGTTTAGGAATATATAAATACTGTCCGTAGGTAAATAATAATAAATTATAAATTATATGTTTGTTTTGTATTTAAAAATAACTATACAAAAAGAATAAAAACTAGTTAAGTGAGTCGGACTCACCCACCGAGGCTTAGGAAGTTAACGGCAAGTACTGAATACAACTAATAAAAGTTAAAAAGCTTCAGTTTGCGCGCATATGCATTTCGTATAAAATTAACTTCAAATACAAGTTTGTAAAATGATTTTCTTCTATGAAATACCTATATTTTATTTTTATTGTAAGTTCTCGCTTCGTGCGAAATTTCATAACTCTAGGTCCACGGAAACTTTCATATACATAAGTTCTGATTACGCGGCGAATTTCAAACAAAATATTGTTAACTCGGTGCATAAGTGCTCGACGTTGGTATCGCGTGATACGAGCATATACATGTATACGTGCATAGCACATTCCCTATAGTTCTATAGGGACCACTAAATCTAAATATTTTATATTAATTTCACATTAATACCTGCTCGCGGTATCGAGGTAAATCGTTTTGACAGACGGACAGACGGACAACATAGTGATTATTAGTATGGGGGTCCTGTTTCTACCTTTTGAGGTACGGGACCCTAAAAAAATAAAGAAAAATTATAGGATTTTAATAAATATATGAATCTAAACAAATTCATCAAACAGTTCATATTTAATGATAAAATCATACAACGCCATCTCGTCGAAACGAAGCAAATATATTTGAACAGAAACATGTAGGTAGGTACCCTTTGGGTATATATGTTCTGTGGGTACAACCATTCGACCGCACCAATCGATTTATGTATGTATAAGACGTTCATGGGTTTGATAACAGATGTCACTATCAACAAATATATTTTAAAAAATTTAAATATTAAGTACTCGAAAAATGTTAACAAGTTGAAAGCTGTAAAGAAAAGTGGTCATTGGTTCGATTTACGATAGTTATATTATAAATATTTAGCATTTGCATTTTGTTCCCAAATTGCTATTTGGTAACAAAAAGGTAGGCTATTAATGTAACATTCCATTCTCCACTTTCCGCTTTAATTCAAGATAATGAGCGATGACGTGGCAGAACTCCACTTTTGAAAAAATGTTATTGAGCCACTTCACTGGGAATCGAACTCACAACCATTGCGTTTACGCGCCACGATGCTGTAAAGAGTAGATAGTATAGTTTATCAGTATTATTATTTTTATATATTTATATACGTATTTTAGAGTCAGCTAGCAAAAGAAATAAACCAGCAAAAATTAAAGAAACTTATTAAAATGTAAGTCTGCAAGAAAACTGTAATGAGTAAAATGAGATATTAAAAATCTGAAAAATCCAAATAATTATATTCAAAATACAGTGTCACTGACATTTTAAATGTGTCTTTATAAAACAAGTTCTAATGACGTAAAATTATTTAATGCTATTTCGAAAACAATAGTTAGATATTGAATCTAAAGTAAAAAAAAAATCTTCTAGAGTTCTTTATAAAAAATTAACAGATGCCAAAAATATAATTTTAGTCTGTCTGCTTGTTATTTACTTTTCATGGGACTTTAATATATTTTTGTTACATATATTTCTCCTCAATCTATCTAATCTCGCAATATATCTAATCTATAAAAAAATATTAACATAACGCCTTAGAAAAAGAGTATTAAACGTGATGACCACATTCTGGTGACTAGAACAGTTAAGGTCGTATGGTGTAAAACCCTAGGATCCAAAAGAAAACAAGGCAGGCTACTGTAAGCGACTTCTCTCTATAAACATACCTATTAACAATTTTACCTTATAGAAGCTTACGTGACATAATTGAAAGAAATTACTAAAATGTCTTTATTAACATAATTGTTTCTCGAGGGACTACTTACCCAAACATTGCAAGAATTATAAAACCTACGCAAGCGAAATTAAGAACGGTTACTCATAAATTATATAAGAGTTGTCCTATCCAAATCAAAATAACTTTTCTCATCACTATGTATAAGACATGCTCATCAAACATATTTGTCCCTATAACAGATGGTATTTCGATGGTTGCCAATAAAACTTATATAACACAACTTTTGTTAATCAAAATCTTCTATACAAAATGTTAGCCGTAGCTGATGAGCATTTCTATTCAGTGTCGTATGTAATAAGAAAGAATATACAATCAGACGACTCTATGCAAATTGATAGCTTGTCCATTTAAAGATGTCATACATTTATGTTACACACATAAGGTGGTTGCGGTAAATGTCAACACGCAGTATTTCGATATATCATAAATCAATGGACTGTAAATTCCCCTAGAGACAACGGTGAACTTTAAATTATGTAATGTATCAAATTTTATAATATATTCGTAGGCTATTATATTAAATTTATCTAATATACTTTGGAAAGTGCATCAGTTTATTTACTTACTTTCAGATTTTTACTTTTTATGACTTTTTTTTTATTGTTGACTCTTCAATTAAAAGAAAAATACCAAAGAAAATACATGTCACAATTATATATATCAAAAATATATAATATTTTTGAAATTAATGAAGTTTTATTTCAAACTTATTATTAACAAAAAATATTATCATTTTTTTTTTGTCAATAGGTTTTATTATTTCTTACTTAATACAAAATCAAGTATGATGACAATTTATGTTGAAATAATTATGCTACAATTTATAGTGTGATTAAAGTTTTCAGTAAGATAGTACGAAAGTGCAAATTACGCAAAGTCATTGAGATTTGTAAGAAACAAACACGAACTAGCACTATATAAAGTTACCATCATAGTATGGTATTATACATATTAACCTTCACCAGGCTGTACATATAGTTGTCTATCAATAAATCATAGTAACTTGAGTAATTACATGAATATATCTAAAAATCTTTATAAATAATGCGGTGCCTGCTTGGTTTTTTCATTATAATTACATTATCACAAAGCGCACCAATACAAAATGAGAAAGACGCAGAAATTTTTAATATGTATATAATACTGATGGAAAAGGCAATTATAATTTTAGGTATTAGCTTACGAAAGCTTACATTTTAAACTTAACTTAACTTAACTTAGCTTCACGCTTTATCCCTTGCGGGGTAGTCAGAGAGAACGGAGCGCCAAACGCTACGGTCTCTACATACCTCTTTCGCCTCGTCCACTGTCATCAACCTCTTCATACATGCCCTTCGGGGGGTCCTCATGCTTTTTACGTGACCTTCCTCCAGTAGCTTACATTTTTTATATAAATATTTTTTTGTAAATTGATTGTATGGACTTATAAAAAGTAAAAGTCGTTAAAATTTTAAATAATTCATAATACAATTTATTGTGATGGTTAAATGACCCAAAAAATATATTCAAAGAATATATTCATAGAAAAGAGTCTTAAAGACCTTATTACGCATAATAGTGAAATTCAACTTAAATTGATTACTTGTTGACTAGATGATGTCAAATAGGCATGGTAAGCAACTGTAAGATTATTCCTGATAAAAGCTTGAGAACCCAACATTTCCTTGTCATGGATTATAACGTTACTCCAAAGAAAGTAGAATAAACACGTAAGTGGTGCTTGCTGAATGGATCGATGCAGTCCTGGCAGAAGTAAAGAGTCAAAATCCCTCGACTAACACCGAGACTGCTCAGGCTGCTTGAGATCGAACTAAGTCAACAATCATTACGATAGGCAAACAAGTTCTCAGCGCTTCTAGTGGTAAACGTGTCATCAATAAGGAGAGAGTGAATGGCAAGGTTAAGGGGAGATTGCTGATAAGAAGGAGTCACCAACATTTTATAAATTTAAAACCGTAGAACAAAATGTAAGACGCTCAGGTAATTGTTGTCAGGTTAAAAGTAAGATATGCAGATAAGCTCTAGGACTCATCTAAGATAGTATGGAACTATGTCAGGAAAAAGGGCCTTGCTATATCTGTCTATATCATAACGTAGCACATGAGAGCTGATGTAACAACCAGTAAGAATATTGAAGGCCTGGCAAAGTGGAGAAGGTTGAGTAGGAAGACGAACGACGAACGTAACGAGCGCTAGGACTAATGCCAAGTAGAAAGAGAAGAAGATCATTCAATGAATATAGAAAAAATACTTTTATTGTACAAAAAAAATAAACTATATAAATAAATTAAATTAAACTAATAAGTTAAATTTATTTATGTTTAGCTTATTAGTTATACTCTATTACACTTCGAGTTATGAACTATAACTGATTTGGAATGGTTAAGGTCAGGTACATAGCTTAATGGCCATAAGCCGACTATTGGTAAAAAAAATTCTTCATATATTAGAATAACTTTTACAGTCCAAACACATGGTTAATCCAAATAAATTACATTCAATGGTTTGTTCTTTATAAGGTAAGACTACAGAAAATACTATAGTGGAAAAATTTACCATAAGATTAAAGTTAAAAGTTTACATTTATTCAAAGTTAAGTTGCTGATGGTGCATAATTGATGATGGAAAATGATAAATCAGCAATGATTATTATTATTATTATTAATATGACTTTTTTTTACAGATGCCATTTTATAATTTTGCTTACTTAAAATAAAGTAAACTATTGCAAGGTATAATATATTGTAATATTTAAAAAGCACAATTTATAAGAAGATAAATTTTCAGCTTTAAAACTTCTAATGGTATAACAAGATCAGAAGTAGGAACTGTAACGGATGAGGGTCTTCCCACTCAGTATATATTGGTAGAAGGTAGAGTTGTATATCAAAAACCTGACGGAAATGAGGAAGCATGGACTTATACGGCAGATAGAGACGGATTTCACCAAATGCAAATTTTAGCAAATATTCCAGAAGTAGGCATTCCAGTAAGTGTGTTAATTTAATAAGAAAATCATTTAATTAAAACATTTTTTTATTTTTTTTATCTAATCTTAATATATTTGTATAGCAGGCTGCACTACCGTCAGCAGTTGTGGCGTCTTTACTCGGCAAATAAATGACGTTCGCTATTAGTTCAAGAGAAACTCTTTAATGCGGATATTATTATTTCCTCAGGGCTTCAACAAGTGCCTTTGAAATGAAATTTACAATAAATAATAATCCACCGATAAAAAAATCTTTTCTTCTTCTTAAAAATACTTACTAATTAAATAAATATAAATTTAAGTAAATATTTCATCTCCTCGAGTGGGGACCGAACCCACAACCAGTCGGTTTTACAGTCACACTTTGTGCCGCCACGACTGGACTATTAGTACTATTTTAGATAATTTTTAATAATTAACCAAAGCTTAGCAAGAGAGTTGTAACTAAAAAATAAAATAAAAATAAAAATAAAAATGGAAACATGAGAGTGGGGTATTACGAAACCTATAAACCTTAAAGACTAACCATATATGTACAAAGATTTCATTATAACGAAACTCATTATGTCAGAGAATAGTAGGAAGGACTCATCGTGAAATATATAAAAAATCATAAAATCGTACGTGTTGTACGTTATCACATTTTGATTGAGGATAAGCACTATACGTATATATAATTTAACACGAATCCTAGAATAGACTTGTTTTACTAGAACTCTATCAGACATGCGTCGTTTGCTTGCTGTTGTTGCTTTATTTGTGTTAATACACAGTTCAGTATCTGAAAGTGATAATGAAGCAAAAGTGATACAATATCAATATAATATTGATGAAAAAGGCAATTATAATTTCAGGTATGTCATTTAAAAATATTGTATTTAATATTTTATTTTCTGTGTCTATCACAATGTAACAAAAATGTTTTTTTTTATTAATTTTTATCCTCTTAGTTTAGCCGACCTTTAATCTAACCACTAACCAGGCACGAGAAAACAATATTTGAAAGAATATTGTTAAATGTTTTTTAAAAGAAAAATTGAATTTTATACAATATATATATTCAAATTTTATATATAACTACTATTATGTACTTCCAGTTTCAAAACATCAAATGGTATAACAAGGGAAGAATCTGGAACTGTTTTGGATTATGGTCTTCCCAGTCAATATATCTATGTTAGAGGAGAATTTACACATTACACACCTGATGGACAGAAAGAGGAATGGATGTACACAGCTGATAAAAACGGATATCATCAAGAGCGCCTTCTTGATATATTAAAAGTAGACGTTGGAGTAAGTCTATTCTTGAATAATTGTGATACTCAGAGCATTACCATTTGCTTTTCGTATGTATATTTAATTGACTCTATAATTAAAACAGTGAATTAACACAGATATCTGTGTATTATATTGATTTTACATCATCTTCACGCTGTATCCCGCACACAATAGGGTAGGCAGAGGAAACCTAGTGTTAAGACACTCCGTTCCCCACTTTCTGCCAAACTCTGGAATCATTGCGTGTTGAGTGGCAGAACTCAACCCCGCGCTTTGAGCGAAGAAATGGAAATATAAATTTAAGTAAATATTTCATCTCCTCGAGTGGGGATTGAACCCATAACCAGTCGGTTTTACAGTCACACTTTGTGCCCCTGCGTCACGACTGGCCTCTTAATTTTACATGTTAATTTTACACGTTAGAATGTAATCTTATTTATTCTGATGTGTTTGTGGCGCGGTCGTTGCGTCTCATTAACACTGCACGCAATGGTTGTGGGCCAAATCTCGCATCAGAGAATGTTAAATTCAAATTAAATGTGAATATTTCACTTGATCAGGTTAAGATAACGTGTGATGTTAGTCCAACATGCGATTTAACGGTAGGCGTAAAAAATATATATATAAAGTGTGACCTGCTTCTACCAAAACTAAAAAAAAAATTAACATTTCTTTTATTTTTTATTATCTTTTAACTGGCTCGAACATTACGTGTGGTAATAATATATGATAAAGCTTAAAATTACATATTTTTTAACAGTTAGCACCACTACCACCAGGAGTCGTGGCATCTTTACTTGGAAAATAAGACTCATCATTAAACAGCTACTTGCATACAAAAAAAATAAGTGTTAAGCTCTGAAGTAAGTCCTTGAGTGAAGCTCAGCTTTGTATTTGTGTAAGTAATTATAAAAGGAGAGCCAGAAGAAAACTTTAAAAAATTAAAGATTTATTATATTATTAGAAATCAATAAAAAAATCGAACATAATTAGTATATTATCAATCAATCCTTCTACATCCATATCAATTCTTCTACATCACATATTGTACCAATATATAATTTTCATAATTTTGTACTGGCTTCTGATGTGTTTTGTTTGAACTTTGCATTGTGTAAATAACTATAAAAGGAGGCCCAGAAGAATTTTTTTCAAAATTAAAAATTTATTATTACAAATATAAAATATAATTACATGATAAACTTATTTTAATTGTAGTGTAGAACACCACATACTTCATTCTCATAATTTTTACTCTCGTCCTAATGTGTTTGTTTGAGTTACTAATGAATATTTCCGTTTTATTAAGAACAGCTTTACATTTCTATTTTCTTCTTACAGTTTTAATCGATTCAAATAGAACATAAAAATAAATACTAAGAATTGAATGGAGAATTAAATAAAAGGCTGCTAGCAGTACAAAAGGTGTAGGCAGATTGTCAAAAAGCAGTATAAATAGTTTATCATATATAATGTTGGTACTATATATATTTACTCATCCAAAAGCAAAGCTTAGACTAAGTGGACTGTATCAAAATTCTATTTAATGCTAATAAAACAATTATAACTGATTTTACTTTTATTTCTTATTTCTTTTATTCTCTCGATCTCTGTTTAGTGTTTGTAATATATTACACTATTCATTTAAATTTAAATAATTAATATATTTTATTGAGGCCGGTCGTGGCGCAGCGGCACGAGGTGTGACTGCAAAACCGACTGGTTGTGGGTTCGATCCCCACTCGAGGAGATGAAATATTTACTTAAATTTATATTTCCATTTCTTCGCTCTGGTGTCGAGGTTAAGCGCGGCGTTGAGTTCTGCCACTCAACACGCAATGCCTCCAGAATTCGGCAGAAAGTGGGGAACGGAGTGTCTTAACACTAGGTTCCCTCTGCCTACCCTGCTGTGTGCGGGATACAGCGTGAAGCTAATTTAATTTAATTTAATTTTAATATATTTTAATTGTTCAAGACCTCAATTGAGTACTTATGTAGGTAAAGATTGAGCAATTAACAAGGTACCATCTTGCATATAGTTTACAATTTTATACAAATTACAGTATGACTTACAATCTAATCATCATAATATCATCATAAAATCTAATATGCTATATGTAAATATGGTACCCAAATTGCATATATAATAAATACCCAACTAATTAATTTTACCGATGAAGTGTTATGCTTTAAAAGTAAAAATAATTTTAAATAAAATGTAAAAAGAAAAAAAAATTAAATAATCAAAAATCTATTAAATTTTAATTTGATAAAATCAATTAAATTTCAAATTGAATATTCTTCGGTATAGTTGCCAATACGTTTGCTCATACGCAAATATTTCTATCTCTATAATTCGTTTATATAATTTTATTGTTAACTTACGAGGCCAACCGTAACGCAGGTGCACAAAGTGTGACAGGTTGTAGATTCGATTTCCACTCGAGGAAATATTTTATATTTCCATTTTTTTCGCTCTGGCGGAACTAAACGCAGCGTTGAGTTCCGCCAATCAACACACAATACCTCCAGAATTCAGCGGAAATTGAGGAACGTAGTTTCTTAACATTAGGTTTCCTATGCCTATTCTGCTATGTGCGGGATAAAGTGTGACGCTAAGAAAAAAGTACTTATGTTGCTAGAGACATTAGACAAGAACTTTAATAATATAAAACAAGTAATACATAACACGATATCAGCTACCCTTAACACATTCCAAAATACTGTTACATGAAAAACTTCTTTAAAGTGAATGAGTCCCGAGGACATCGTCTCCTGAACACCTTAAAATAACGAGTAGCGTTGTTGTTGTTCTCAGTTAAAGTAAAAAATATATATATATATATTTTTAAAAATAAATTTTTTAAAGTTTTACTATTTTAAAGCGTTAAGTAAAAAACATTTCTAGACTACAACATTTTAAAAAATCTTTTAATTTGTGCTGACGTAGTGTTGAGTATATAACGACATGAGCAGGTTCTCTACAAGTTTTTGTTACTAATTTGTATCAGCCATTCCTGTATTTACATAAGAAATATATTGATGTCAATGACTTGATAGAGTCCTTGAAGTCGCATTGTTTGTAAGGAATGAGGTCCAGACTTGTCATTCTTGAGGAACTGGATATAAAGTGTGGGCAGTTGAACTAATGTCGCAGTTACTCAAATCTACAGTGGGAAAAACAAATTCGAATATGGTAAGTTGGTTTTTATATTTTATCTGTTTTGATACAATACCTAGATAATAGTCCTTAAGTACTGGTGTCATCAATTTCTATATTTGTCTAATTTAACTGTAATTTGCTTTAATAAAAGATTTTTGTCAGAAAGAATATCGAAATAATAATATGGCAATATCTATTTCTTGTTTTGTCAATGTATTTATATTTTATAGAATCATCACTATTAATTAAATGTTTTTTTTATTTAACTATAATATACTGATATTTTTGTAAATCCTTATCATATACAAATACCTCTTTGATCAGTGATCACGACTTCGGATAGGTCACGCATAGTCAATTTTATAACAATAAAATTAAAATTTACATCCTTATGTATAACTTGATACATAGTATTTTTTGTTCTTTGGAATTCCAGTAAAGTGATGTCCGTTTATGAGCCGTTGGCCTTGACATATTGTATACGTATGTTACGCAGGTAAAAGGTGCGCGCGTCTGTCTCGGAGTCGTCATCTATGCGGCAATTATTGTCCAGCTTTCTGCGACCAGCGCCCTTGAAAAACAAATTAAAAAGCTTACCTTCAATAATAATGGATTAGGAACCTACAGTTTTGAGTACGTATGGTGTAATATTTTCAAACTATACATTCTTTATGTTCATATATGTGGATTTTGGAATGTGTATTCTGGAAAATGTTAGAAAATAATAAGAAAAATTGTAATTAAGATAAAATATTTCATAAATATTAAATAACAAGTAATAAATATTATATTAAATTCTAATGAACCAATCAATATTTAAATTAAATTATGTATTGGCAGGTTTATATATTCATTTAAACTAGTTTAAGGAAAATCGTTGCTAACTTGACGTGGGATGCCACTCTCATTTCCATTGAGTACTGTCTTATGATATTTTATATATTGTCAAAACAAGCTGAATTCATTTTTTTTTCAGCTTCACGCTGTATCCCGCAAACAGCAGGGTAGGCAGAACGAACCTAGTGTTAAGACACTCCGTTCCCCACTTTCTGCCGAATTCTGGAGACATTGCGTGTTGAGTGGCAGAACTCAACGCCGCGCTTAGCCTCGACGCCAGAGCGAAGAAATGGAAATATAAATTTTAAGTAAATATTTCATCTCCTCGAGTAGGGATCGAACCCACAACCAGTCGGTTTTACAGTCACACTTCGTGCCGCTGCGCCACGACTGGCCTCTGGCTGAATGGATTAAATTAATAAAATCGATTTTAATTTAAATTCCCACTTATAACATAAATATATTCAACGATATTTAACGCCATGTTTTATTCGACGATTAGATACAAGTTCAACAATTCAGTGTTAAAGATTCACCAGTGAGATATGAATTATATTTTAGGTTTCAAAATACAGACGGGACTTTTAGAAAGGAAGATGGTGGAATCATTTCTCAGCCAAAAGGAAGTCAAAGTATGGTTGTTCGCGGTGAATACGGTTATCTAGATCCTGATGGAATTTACCACTATGTTAGATATATAGCAGATGCTAAAGGATACCAGCCCCAAGCAGACGACAGTGACATTAGATATAACGATAGACGAATATTCTAAATTTTTTTTGTTAGAAAAAATATTTTGAGTACAAATTATTGTTTTGTTGTCGTGCAATTATCTAATTAAAGTATAGGAAACATAACCAAAATATTTTTAATAAATCCCTCCGCTAACTTCCTTATTATTAAAGAATAACACAAAATTATAAATATTGATTGTTAAATATATTTTTTACATGAATCGCAAATAACCGAAAGATGGTTAGCAATAACAAGCAAAGCCTAGTAGGTAATAATACAAAATTGTTTTCAAATTTCAAATTCAATTTATACGTCGTAAAACTTCACAATCTATGAAGAAATAGTATGGTGTAAATATAATATACACTAAAGTTAAAACACTATAATCTCAAATCATTATGTTACCATTCGTATTTTGTTTCATATTTCACTTTGTAAGTTTTCACCTAGTGATGTAACTTGTTCTGCCTAACAGGACTATTAACAAATAATAATTATACCTAATAAACATCTTAAGCCATTTTGTAGGTCCTCTACCATATTATTGAGCAAAGCCATGGCGCAATTTATACTTAGTGAGTGATTTTCACATATTATTTTGAATATTTATGAGATCAGCAATTAAGAAATTTTAATATATTTTATAGCGAAGATGTTGAATTAAGGAGAATATTTCCAAACGATTTCCCACAAGACACAGTGAGGAAGAGTGGTATCGTTGATCCAGAAGTATAGCATTTTATTATTATTATTATTATTTATATTATTAACTTGTCGTACCGCGTAACTTCATTTGCGTGGATTAATCCATCATTAAAAGTTAAATATAATAATATAGAATATTCTTTTTACCATTCCCATAAGAAAATAAATGCCAAATTTACGTGTTCTATGCCATGTAGTACAGGCTGTGCATTTTCAATCACTCAATAATGAAAGAGTTTTATATATTATATATTATTTCTATGACTACTAATCGCAAATTAAGATGTGTTAATTATAAACGCTATAAAACATATTGTATTAATTAAGGTCACTGTAATATAAAATAAAGTATGAAATATAAAAATGCTTGTGAACTCTAAGTGAGTGTAGAGACAAATAACAAAATATATATAGTTTAAACATTATTTGGATATTAACTTTATATGTCTCTCTTATATGTATAATTTTTTAAGCACTTAGGTCGGTATACTGAATTAAGAAGCTATTTTCGATATCCCAAAGCGAAGCTCAACAATCATTTTGAAGAATTAGCGTGTTATATCACAAAGAATAAGAAAGTGAGTTTTTATTGTATTGTTTTTTATTTTTAGCTTCTCACCCTGGACACAGCGCGAAGCCACATTTAGTAGAGTACCTCTCATAGTAGGGTAGTCAGAGGAAACCTAATTTTAAGACACTTTATTTCCCACATTCCGCCGCTCAAGGCGTTGCGTGTTTGAAAGCGCTTTGCCTTGTCTCGACGAAGGTATGGAAAATTAATATTTAATTTACCAAGTAGGAATCGAACCCCCCACTGTCGCGTCTATAGTCACGCCTTTATGCCACTGCGCCACGCCAACCTCAAATTTAATAATAGATAAAATATTTTAGAGTCCATCGTTAGCCAGGGGCACAAGCGTCGTGCGTTGTTGCTGTAAGTGCAACGATTGTAGATTCGATTCCCACCTGAAGGAATAAAATATATCCTATTTTATATAATCAATCAAAATATTATAAAAACCGATATTAATTTGGCTTAATTTGTTTTTATTAAATTCTTGAAGGTATGTTCTATTGATAACGACCGCTACGCACCCGAAGAAGAAGAGTATATGATGTCAGATACACTCGACCACGTCGACCGTCGGAGAGTATATTGCTTTATGTTGCTTTGTTTCACCGAAGATGAACTCGACAGAGTTGTTGCTTCTTTTTAACAAGGATATTAAATTAATAATACATAAAAATAAAACCTATAATATTCTTTATTAAAATCATATTATTTAGTTTTTTATTAAGTTTTAGTATTTGTAGTAAGGCATGTATGAATATGAATTACGTTTTCTTTAACCTGATTAGGCTTAAATCACGTTTAAGCTTTATTTTTAATCTTTATCATCTCACACGAAAACGATAAGAAATCTGCTAGGAACGAAAAAACTTAATTCAATAAAAAAAATTGCATAATATGTTAGCGAAAAAACTTAACTTAAAAACGAAAGTACACTTATCCTCTACTCCAGTGAAATTAAAATAATAGTGCATTTCATTGCGTTAAGTCGTTCTCTCAGAGACAAAATAACTGCGTCAGCATGTCTACATCCACATATTGTTTTTAGCGTCACATTGTATCCCGCACACACTAGGGTAGGCGAGGGAACCTAGTGTAATTCTGGAGGTATTTCGTGTTGAGTGGTGGTTGACGCTGCGCTTTGTCTCAATATCAGACAGAAAAAATTAAAATATTAAATATTTCCTGCTTCAACTGGGGACCGAATTCACAACCTGTCGCGTTGACAGTCGTACTTTGTGCACCTGCGTTACGACTGGCCTCGATGGCCACATAAATATTAAATTATTAATAAAACGATTTATAGCTACTGTGTTCGTGATGTCACTTCTAATATTATAAAAACCGGATAAACGCGAATCTGATTCGCCCACTGAGGGTTCCATACAAATTTTGCTTCCCTTTTAAAGCTATTATTTTTTAGAATTTAACTATAAATATATAGTTTTCAGATTTTTTCTTGAACTAGTAGTATATGTAGATGCTAGATGCCATTTCATAATTCTAGGTCAACCGGAAGTACCCTAGTAATTGTGATTCCCTTTATAGTGTTTGAAATATGTGTTTGTTACGTTTTTTTATTTTAAGAAAATGTAAAAATACGATTTTTTCAGAAAATCAAGAAAATCAAATGTATATATACGTATGGTTTGAATTTCCACTCGATATTTTCAAGCACTCCTGAGATAAAAACTGTTGACAGACAGACAGACGCACGGACAACAAAGTGATCTTACAAGAGTTCCATATTTCCTTAACAAGTACGGAACCCTAAAAATAAAACTTACTAATAATAAGTATGTATCTTACATATAAGGCATGTACTTACGTCATATTTACTTGTATTCATTAAATAAATATTTGCAAAAGTATGACTAGCTAATAAAAAATATTGTTTTCTTAACAACATAGTCAAATAAATTATCTAATTGTAAACAAATATATGTGTATAAAATATTGTGTATAGCGGGAATGGAACCACAATCGTCGCTCTTATAGTCTCACGCTGTACCACTGCACCACAATGGTCCTAAACGTAATATTCGTATATCAGTTCGGAAAAAAAATGACGGGCAGAAAGTTAACACAATAATAAATAACAACAAAAAAAATCAGCTTCACGCTGTATCTCGCGCACAGCGGGATATGCTGAGGGAACCTAGTATGAAGGTACTTCCGCACTTCACTCCGTTCCCCACTTTCCGCCGAATTTTTCGAGGCATTGTGTGTTGAGTAGCGGAACTCAACGCTGGGTTTTTTGCCTTACTGTCAGAACGAAGAAATGTAAATATAAACAAACGATTATCCATTCCCTCGAGTAGGGTTCAAACCACAACCGTTGCGTAAAACATATATTGAACACAACATAAAAGATATTATTGGCTAATATTATATGTATTTTGTTGTCATTCTCACTTACAACAAAGAAACAACTTTTGTGCGTGTCAAATACTCCCATTATTTTAGTCTTAAAGTTCACGAGCGCAGTTACTCAAACAAAATTCACATTATGTAACAAGCTATCGGACTGAGAGATATGCACTTTCGTTTTTAGATGAAGATCTGATTGAATTGAGAACAACCCGTTGATGTCTTTCTCATGACCATAGATCACTGTTATATCCTCAAAATAAATTACTAAGTGAAGCAACGCAAAAAATTATTGGTACATAAATATTACATTTAATTGAATAAAAAAAAATTGCTTCACGCTGTATCCCGCATATAAAAATGTGGGAACTAGTGTCTCAATTCTCTGTTCTCTATTTTCAGCCCAGTTTTCGAGACATTGTGTGTTGGGTGGTGAAACTTAACGCCGCTCTTTTTTTTTCTTTTTACCAGAGGGATCAGACTATAGTATTTGATTCCTCCCGAATGGGACTCGACACACAGCCGTCGCAGTTACACCACGACAGCCTCTCATTTATTTAAAAGTATAAAAAATATTATTACTTCACATACTTCTTAACATTTATAAATATATGGATAATTGTGATTAACTGAAAACAATGACATTACCTGTCTTAGACTCTACAAAACATTAAAAAAATAAAATCACACAAGACAAATGAGAATTTATCTATTTATAGACTAGTCATATAACAAACTAAATCCATTAAAATATTTAAAGTCAAATTTTTTATTAATTTTGATTTGTTGTCAAGATTAACCCAAAAAGTTGTATTAAGGAGGTAGGAAGGTAGAGCGCGTGTCGGAGGTCAGGCGTACGTCGTGGGTTCAATACTCTATGATGTAACGCGACCGGTTACATTGATGGGCTCATCATTTACAATTTTCTGTTAATTTTGCAACCATATAATTTAAAAGTCACCTGGTCAATAAAGTTTGTGGGTTAAATTGTTTTATTTATGAAACAATAGGCGCTACGTCGATCAACATTAGATACGCAATTTACACGCAGAAGCAGATCTACCTTTAACACGGTTGAATTTCATCCAACATGAAGTTAAATCAAATAAAAAAAATCAGCTTAACGCTGTATCCTGCACACACGAGGGTAGGCAGGGGGAACCTAATATTAAGACACTCCGTTCCCCACTTTCCGCCGAGTTCTGGAGGCATTGAGTGTTGAGTGGCGGAACTCAGCGCCGCGCTTTGCCTCGACACCAGAGCGAAGAAACGAAAATATAAATGTAAATAAATATTACATTTATATTTTAGTTAATAAGATTATAATAGTTGTAGATACTTAAATATTATTTTAATATAGGTACCTTTATTTAATCCAGACATGTTCGTATGTTTCTCTTTGGTATATATTATGTTTACCCCATTTATATTAAAATATATTGAATTACTGAGAATGAAGTTTCTGGACACTAGACTTTATCTGCCTACCGTGTTTTTAGGAAAAATCGTGAAGCTGTTTTTTTATATTCAACTATAAATAACAGATCAAAATTTTGGATTCATCCTTATCTACGCAATACAAATCTATTTTCTAAGATATAATTATACACAAAATACTAAATAGATTAATTAATTTATATTTTTCACATTACACATTGAAATAACAAAAAAAAAATATAATTTAATTTTAGATATAAAACAACGTTTAAATTAACGAATTTGTTAAACTCTTTAAACCACATTAGCAAATATTTTCTCACGTCCTACAAAGACGTTCTTTTATTTAAGGCTCATCAGAAACCAATTGGACACAAATTATTATTCAGCGCTAAATAAAACCTTGGCCTTTTGTTCATTATAATCAACACGAAATTGTTATTTGAACTTTTATTACTGTAAGACACTCTATACTGTGCGATATACTATAAGAAACGGTATTTTGCGTGAACTTTACTAAAACAAATAAATAAATCAGCTTCACTTTGTATCCCGCACACAGCAGGGTAGGCAGAGGGAACCTAGTGTTAAGACACTCCGTTCCCCACTTTCTGCCGAATTCTGGAGGCATTGCGTGTTGCGTAGCAGAACTCAACGCCGCGCTATAAATTTCAGTAAATATTAAAAACTTGAACTTTACTATTATTTAAATAAGAATTGTTTTCATTGCATATGTTTTATATTCGTTATTAGGAATAATATTAAAATAAGATATATCACTACGTTAACATTCGGCCTTTGGACAAGAAATATTAGACTGGATTAATTAAAATTCTCATAACCTTAACTTCCAACGAGAGCTAGAGTTCAATTATTTTATTCTTTTATTTAATTGCTTATTTTTAGTGATTTAATCAGTATAATATAAGTAACATTATGAGAGTTTAACTAATTACTAATAATTATATTTACTTGACTTCGTTATTCTATTGTTATTATAAGATTCTGTTAAACTATATGTATACATTTTTTTTAGGGTTCCGTACCTTGAAAAGCAAAAACGGAACCCTTATAGGATCACTTTGTTGCCCATCTGTCCGTCAAGACCATTTATAACGATCGCATGGAGGTATCAAGCTAGAATTAATATCAAATATTTAGGACCATAGTCCCTTGCAGCACAGAAAAATCAAGCTTCTAACTCGACGCAATCTAAACATACCTAGCGGCGATTTTCATACATTTTGTACGTAAGTCACCGCGTGATGAAAACCTTTAGGGTACTTCCCGTGGACCCACAGTTATGAAATTTGGCACGAAGTAAGTGTAAATTCTCACTTACAATACAGATAAAAAAAAAATCCGAAAATTGGAAATTTATTGATATTTCATAAAAAGAATCATTACAAATTTATATTTATAGTTCATTTTATAAAATCTCATAAAAACACATATACATAACTTAACACATAACTTTGTTAACTTTTATAAGTTGTACTTAAGTACAATAATAATGTTAACAACAGTAATATTGACCTGTACTCCTGAAATTGACACGGAAGCCTTGATAGACGATTCCGACTCGCACTTGACCGGTTTTGTTTTACTTTAGCATCTACCATCCCGGCTTTAAATTTAACCCTAAAATTATGTAATTCTCAAAGCTCTAATATAGAAAGCTGTCAATCCTGTTAAAATATTAATATGTAATTATTAAAGAATAAATTACTAAAAGCAACTATTTGACACGATAAAACGATATTACACAAAAAAAATATTATACAAATCAAAACAGCCTAAAAAAGTGGATCGTGCCGCTTTGAAATCAATGTTGCATTCGCAATTATGCATATTAAATGTGTTTCTTTCGCTCCAATTTACATTCATTATGTTTAAGAGTATCCATCACACACACCGCTAATTAATTAAAAAGTTTGTACGTGTTTGAACACCTTCCGCATAAACACTAGGTCAAATTAACCTACATTTTTAAGTAAAATCATATTATATTTAACATAAACACTGAGACGTACTTTGTACTACAACATATTTAATTCAATATCTATACATTTATAATTTACAAGGCAATGCAATATATAAAAATTATAAACATTTCTAAATATTTTATTTGTAATCATCAAATTACTGATAAGCTTACATTCTAATATTGACAAATTTTAAGTCACTGGCTGTCTTTTTCCTCCATTTTTGATCTGCAGATCCTAAAATTACATAACCTAGGACATAGTTCATATTAATTGTTCTGTAACATAAGTCAATAGTTTATACCACTCTTCGTATAATATAAGCATCGGGACGGCCAAAAGGCTGTGTTGCAATTTAGTAATAGAAGAAATACTTACATATATAAGAGAGACGCTTGGATACGTAATCATCCCACATTCTAAGTATACTTTGAAGAAGGTAGCCGACTAAAACAATACAAAATGAAACTGGTTCGTTTCAATTTAGTTTAGTGTTTAATTGAGATAATTAAATTAGAAATTTTAATGATGTGAAAAATAATTATTTATTTGATTTTTTTCAGTTCATTGTTCTTGCTCTCGTAGCTGTTATATCAGCGGCTCCCCAGAACCTCCAGGATGTGCAAATTCTACGATACGACGTTAACAACTCTGGTTTGGGATCTTATAATTTTGTGTAAGTGTTCAATACTCCATTTAATACCATAATTATCGACAAATTATTTGATTAAAAGTAATAAATAATCTTTTTTAATATTTTCAGATGGGAGTTGTCTGATGGCAGCAAACATGAAGAGCAAGGGCAATTGAAAAACGAAGGAACTGAAAATGAAGGAATTGCAGTACAAGGACAATACGCTTGGGTTGGACCCGACGGTGTTACATACACTGTTAGCTACATCGCCGACGAAAATGGTTTCCAGCCCCAAATTCAACAAGGGCCTGGTGGGTCCGTACCTTCCGCTGTAATAGCATCTCTCCTTGGTTGAATATCATTAAGATAAGATAGATTACTGTAAATAGCTCAATACTTGTAAACTGTATATAATATTTATGTACTGTTTCTTATTATTAAATTTAATATAGTAAAGTTGCTTTTTTTATTGTATTTGTGCCTACAAATTTCATATAGTGTTTTTAACTAGATCAGCTTCACGCTGTATCCCGCACACAGCAGGTCAGGCCGAGGGAAACTAGTGTTAAGACACTTCGTTCCCCACTTTCTGCCAAATTTTGGAGGCATTGCGTGTTGAGTGGTAGAACTCAACAGCGCGCTTTGCCTCGATACCAGACCGAAGAAATGGAAATATAAATTTAAATAAATATTTCATCTCCTCGAGTGGGGATCGAACCCACAACCAGTCGGTTTTACAATCACACTTTGTGCCCCTGCGCCACGACTGGTCTCAAAGGTTTTTAACTATAAATTATAAAATTTTATTTTTTTATAAAATATTATCTTAGAACAAATAAATAAAAAAATCATTAAAGGTTAATAATTTATTATTGAAATGAAATATTGATTAATATGTCATTAAAGTATTAATAATATTAGATTTTTTAATAGTGTTAAATGGTAGTGAGGCCGGTCGTGGCGCAGCGGCATGAGGTGTGACTGCATAAAAATTTATACCAAAATATATTTTTGAACATTTTTACTGGTAGAAACTTAATGATATTATAAATTATTTGTCTAAACACAAATGGATATAATAAGATATTTTTATTTTTTTTTAAAACATAAATGTGTCTGCTTCACCTATATATAGTCGGTAAAACCAACCACTTATCTCTTTAAAGTGATCCTTTTAACAAAATATATTTTTTTGTTTTTAAAATAAGATCTTAAAATATCAAATCAAAGAACTATTTTTTATATAAAACAAAAAAGACACTACAAATGATGTCATAAAATGAAAATAACAAAATATACGTGCAAGAAAATGTGACGGTGCCATAAATATAGATTAAAAAAGGAGAGCCATAAGATCAAAATTATAATCACATGTACTTTACTCCTCGTATAAAATATACCTATATGTGTATTAAAAAAAATCTGTTGGAGTATATTAACTTAAATGTTTATTTTTCTGATTACTTTTTTTTATTAATATAAATTGACCGAATCCTAGACGAATTACTAGTTTAGTGCATAAATTAATATTGTAAGTTGAATTCAGCAAAATATACTCAAGATGTGTCTTGTGAATACATTTTCCTTATGTATAAAGAGAAATCTTATGTTATATAAATTTTAATAAAATTTTGCAAGGGCACAAGGGTGCGACTGTAAGTGCGTCGGTTGTGGGTTTGAGTGGCGTTGAGTTCAGTCACTCATCATGTTCCCAGAACTCGGTGGAAAGTGGGGAACGGAATGTTTTAACACTAAGTTTCCTCTGCCCACCATACTATATGCTGCGTTAAACTGTATTTTTTATAATTATAATTACTATAATTCTAAAAAGAGTTTTATTACATTTTGTATTAAAATAAAAATATTTCATTATAGCTTTACATACATAAATGTTTACAAATTTCATATTACCCAATAGCTCCTAACTACGCTTACTCAATGTTGCACCCACGCCTTTATTTTATACGATACTTTATTTCTATAGAAAAGTATTTTTTACATAAGTAAAAAATTCTTCCCGTCTAACGAACTTTTTGTCAGACATAGATGCACTATCAGATCGCCAATATGCGTACCGGAGTGGTCGATCAACCACCTTAATGGTTCGAGAGGTTATTTTAAAAATATTAGAGGCACGCGAACAAAAAAAGCAAGTAGCGCTACTTCTCTGCGACCTCTCCAAGGCATTTGATGTCGCAGATAGAACAATCTTAAAAATGAAATTTAGACATTATGGAATTGATGGTCCAGCGCTTAGATTGCTAGTAGACTTTATGTCTCATAGACGTCAGGCGATAGTTGACGAAGAATCTTGTCTAGAATCAATTAAACTCACATCTGATAATGGGGTCCCGCAAGGATCTTCCCTCTCAAATATTGCATTCACTATTTTATTGAATGATTTACCTCCTTATATAAAAAAAGGTGAAGTATTTATGTATGCGGATGATGTTGCGGTAGTAGTTGCCGAGTCATCCATTAGCAGCTTGGAGCAAGGCTTAAATAATATAGCCACCTGTTTACATGAGTGGTTTTCTATTAATGGCTTAGTCCTTAACACTGAAAAAACTCAGTTTATAAAATTTAATCTTGGGGGTCGAGTCGATAAGCCATTAAATGTAAAAATAAGAGGAAACTCAATTAAGCAAGTAAATGTTGCGAAATTTCTCGGTTTTTATGTGGACCATAGTCTAAAATGGGATGAACACATACAGCAGTTAACTATAAAGCTATCCTCGGCTTGTTTTGCATTAAGTCGCGTAGCGTCAACTATAGCCACTGGCGCGGTTCGAGCTTGCTATTTTGCGTCGGTTCAATCCTCCTTGCAGTATGGTATAGACATATGGGGTCGTGCTGCAGACTGGGAACGTCTCTTTCGAATTCAAAAACGAGCGATACGAATTATCGCTAAAGTAGGCCAAGACACTTCCGCCCGACCATATTTCTCACAACTAGGTATATTGACATTACCATCGTTGTTAATATACAGCGTCGCGGTATATGTGGTAACAAACTACGAAAAATTTTCTAAACGCAGTGATGTAGTTCTCTATAGTATGCGCTTCCCGAGTCGTCTAGTCTCAACTAGTCGAATTTTATCAAAAATGGCTAAAGCTGTTGGAGTGATGGGTCCAGAGGTATATAATAGACTACCTTGTGATATCAGAAATGCTCTTAGTGTCAACGTTTTTAAATACAAATTAAAGAAATGGTTAATTGAGAAGTCGTTTTATAGCTATAAAGAATTTTTAGAAATTAATATTATAAGATATTAGATAGAACAACAATTTTAATTTATATATTTAATTTTTTCGAATAATTAATTTAATTTATTTAAATAAAATATAAAAGTTGAATTAATATAAAATAATGTAATATAGTGTAATTAGCATATAACCTAAATGTGTATTCTGTTTATTGTTTGACTTGTAATTGATGTTACCAATAAATTATGATTATGATTATGATTATGATTATTATTAAGGTTGAATATATTCAATCTTATATATTTCTTGTTTTAATTACATATTCTGGTTTTTTTCTATAATTATTCGTGTTTAGCTGTCAAAAAATAATCTATAAATAAAAAAATCAACTATTTAGGTCTATTATTAGACTGGGTATGACAGATTTATTGAATAAGAGCAATTTTTGTGATATAATTAAAGTTGTCCCAGAAAAATATCAATACTACAGCATTATATTTAAATATTTTATCAAATGCTATAAATATTTTTTACATATTTTGCAAAGTCAAACCTATTACACAAAAATAAATTAACTTTATAGAATTATATTGTCAATGTCAAGGTCGTTTTTCCGTCGATATCATTTTAATATTTAAATGTATATTTCTATCTGGCCTTAAATAAATTAGGTTTATGTATTATATTATTAAAAGTATAAGCCATTCTGTAAGATTTAAAGTTCCAAGACAATCTTAAAAGCTTCGATAGCAACAAGTATTGATATTGAATATTGATTTCTTCGCTCTGGCACACAGTGCTGTAAAATATAAGTCGATATAAAATATAAGATTTGGCATCAATTCCTCCAGTCATATTTCCAAACCAGAAAAGCCTACATTATCTATTAGTAATGAAATATCCATAACAGCAAAATTATTGTTTTATCACTTTTAATATTTTTTTACCTCACTACNTATATATATATATATATATATATATATATATATATATATATATATATATATGCTGATTGTGTGATTTTTAGAGAGAGACTAAAAGATTAAAATTAAAACTAAAATGTTAAAACTCAATGTCCTCAATTTGAACTGGTTTTAGATTTTTTTTTATCTTGTTAAATATGCTGAAACAACTGGATTTGACTTGTTATATTATCAAATTATAAAGTTAGCCCTTTCAAAAAATGTTAAGAATAGACTCGGAAGTATTCACTTTTAACCTCATATTTTCTATGTACTTGAAAAAAAACAAACCTATACAAATCGACTTGTTTTCTTCTCAAGATTGCAAGTATATCAAGATTGTGACGTTAAAGATTATTAAAAGTAATAAAAGATAAAAGAAATACTTTTTTTCTATTTTAGAGAACTATCTATTAGTGAGGAACATCGATAAAAATTGTTTTTTTTTTAATGTATTTAACAGGACTGTGTGGCGCCAAGACAAACCGCGTAGATTCTTAACACTAGGTTTTATGGGCGGGATACTGCGTGAAACATTAAAAGAAGCTACTAAGCAAAGCTTGTGTGACGCCTACTGTTGGACAATCTCTTCTCCATTAACCTCTACATCAAGCTATCATGCACTGTCCGCATCCAAGGGCTTCCTGCGACCTTGACCAGTTAGTCGGTCCACCTGGAGAGGTGACTAATGCCTGTAATTAGCATTCTAATGATGCAATGTACATCGCATCATTTGGATACAATAGGCAATTTACCTCAGTTTACTTAATGGCACTACATTTTCGCTTTGTTTCGCATTATTTTTGACTTGATCATGTGGAGGATCTAATGTATGGTATATACATTAGATCCTTTTCCTCTTCCATAATTAGGCAAAAAATAAGAAACCGAGTGTCTTATCACTAGATCGCCTATCCTGCTAGATAACATATGCGGGATATAGGTTTATAATGGAAGCTTTAACTATACACAGTGAAAATGTAAACTTTTGCGCTTAGAAAAAAGCACAAAAACTCTGCCTCACCTCCATTTTTTAATTTCTTCTACTAAAAGCTTCCTTAAAGACTACGTCCATGACTAAAGAGTCATGGACTCTCTGACAAAAAAGTTTAAAGTTTCAAAAGAAATATTAAAATAAATTTAATAATAACTAATCATAATATTTTAATCATTAAAAAATAAAATGTATTAATGTTATAAATTCAATCGATTCTGCACCTAATTCAGCAAGTATGAGGTTGTACATATTTTTCCCGACTGCTAAGGAAGGGTTATGTTTTTCGCGCGTATCTTGTATGTATGTAATATTCTTTATTACCTCATATCTCCAGAGCCGCGGAACGGATTTACATAATTGAGGTATCGTTAGATTCGTATTAGCAGCCCAAGTGTTCTTAGATAAATAAAATAAATAAAAACAATCATGGCGGCTATGGGACGCCATTGGACTTAGTGAAAAAAAAAATTTCGTTTCGAATACCACAATATGGGTCTCAAATTCAAGAGCTTAATACGAGGATTTCAAAAAGGTATATCATGATTATGATTACTATAATGAATTCTAACAAAAAAGTGAAAAATAAAAAAATATTTGTAAAAACAAAAACCCCGACTGCATAAAACTAAAAATAAAAGTCCATTAGGATTAACAGTCGGGACCTATAAGTAATTCTTCAATCAATAAAATCTTTGCCAGGAACCCCGCATAATTTAAAGAGGTCCCGACTGTTAATCCTAATAAACTATTGGACTTGTTTATTTTATTTTTAGTTTTATGCAGTCGGGGTTTTTGTTTTTACAAATATTTTTTTATTAGTATGTAAAGATATTACAATTTTTAAAGTACTTTCTTTACGTATAAAATTGACGTGATGTATTTTTTGCACACAAAATTATTTAAGTATAATTTTTATTTAAAGTTTCTTGGAAGAAACGTTTCTTAAACACAAGCTGACTTTATCATAGGATGCATCTAATGGCGGCAAGCGTATCAAAATTATTTTTGTCATGCTTCATCTGAATTATATATATTAAAAAAACAAAGTAGTTTACCTTCACCGAAGAACTGTGATTTACATATTGGTCAAGTAATTTTGACTATTATAAATATGCCATCTGCTACAGATATAAAGGTGGAATAGATATAACGAGAACCAATCGTTAGTCCCTCGCTGTCGCTAGAACTGCTTCAAACATGAAACTGGTTAGTATTTTTGTTTGTTTTTGTTATTTATAAAAGTGATGATATTAAGCAGTGCAGTGTTGCTATAATAAACGACAAGGAGTGTAAATCTTAAATTATTTAGAGATTATTGAACATTAGAATAATACTAGAAATCTTTAGATATATTAAAAGTAAATAAGATGATACAAATTAACATAAAATATTAGTGATATTTTTTTTTCATGACTCGTCATGGTACCATTATTTATATGGTTTCCTCTTAAATGTAAATAAGTAAATATTAAAATATATTTTTACAGTTCATTGTACTATGCCTTGTAGCATTAGCTACCAGCGCTCCTCCTCCACCCCCAAGAGTAAATTATCCTTCAAATGATGTACAACTATTGCGTTATGACAATGATAACGTGGGTCTTGGAAACTATAGATACTAGTAAGTACAATATATCATACTTTAAATTCAATTAAATCTTTATTTTTATACATAAACTTATTCAATTGTTTTTTATAGAAAAGGAAAATTTTAAATATTTTTTTTAAAAAAAGTTATGCATGTGTCTACTACCTATATAAAGTCTTATAGGGACTCCGGAAAATACGAAATCCGTACATATAGAGTCCTGCGTACTAGATACTAAACAACAGTAAAATAAAAAAGAGAATATATAGTGATATATTGCCAAGTTAATTTTGCCTCTTACAAACATGTAACTCTAACAAAATAATTAAATATACTACCTAAGGTACAACAAATACGATTCATAGAATAGAAAATAAAAAATAACCAAAATAAATATACGTTACAAGATCAAAGTTGAGACTTTGATCTTGTAACTTGTCTTGTATAATTGTAATCTTGTAAAAATTATTTACTTGTAACGTATATTTATTTTGGTTATTTTTTACTTAAAAAAAAATTAAATTAAATTAGCTTCACGCTATATCCCGCACACAGCAGGGTAGGCAGAGGGAACCTAGTGTTAAGACACTCCGTTCCCCACTTTCTGCCGAATTCTGGAGGCATTGCGTGTTGAGTGGCAGAACTCAACGCCGCGCTTAACCTCGACACCAGAGCGAAGAAATGGAAATATAAATTTAAGTAAATATTTCATCTCCTCGAGTGGGGATCGAACCCACAACCAGTCGGTTTTGCAGTCACACCTCGTGCCGCTGCGCCACGACCGGCCTCAATTCATCATTTTTTACATAATGTAATTAAAAAAAATTAAACCGATTTCAAATTTGTATAATAATTATAAAATTAACAAAAAAATCCAACTTCTTCAATATCAACTGAATCCCATAATCAGAACCCAACCAAACTTTCCCCAAACTATCCTCAAAGTGCATCCTTTCCAATAAAAAAAAAGAATCATCAAAATCGGTCCACGCAGTCAAAAGTGCTGAGAGGTAATAATATAAAAAAATACAGTCAAATTAATAACAATAAATGAGGCCAGTCGTAACGCAGCGGCACCAAGTGTGACTGAAAAACGACTGGTTGTGGGTTCGATCCCCACTCGAGGAGATGAAATATTTACTTAAATTTATATTTCCATTGTTTCGCTCTGGTGTCGAGGCTAAGCGCGGCGTTGAGTTCTGCCACTCAACACGCAATGCCTCCAAAATTCGGCAGAAAGTGGGGAACGAAGTGTCTTAACACTAGGTTCCCTCTGTCTGTTACTACCTATCTATGTTTTCTTAATTTAACCATATCTTTGAAAGTACTGAAGCGATTTTAATGAAACTTGTACTCTTCCCTAAGTTGAAGGATATTTAACTTAAATTGAAAAGAATTATCTTGACATAACTTTTAATTTTAAAGAAATTCGTGGACAAACATATACTTACCAAATCAAACACATGTGCATGGAAGCATTATTTAGCAATTAACATACATACATATTATTAAACTCAAAAAAAATCAATATCAGTCACATTAACTTACAAAATCAAAAAACTAAACTTCTATTTGAATGTGCAATTATGTAATTTTATATGTACAAGTATTACTATAATAATCAATTTAAATAAAATTGAAAACTATTGCAGCTTTATCATTTAATCATAGAGTCTATTACACTTTAATCTCTTATTTTTACTATAAATACGTATTACTCGTTTCTACTTTTATTTTGCTTCAGGCAGTGGAAACGTAAATATATTGCATACATTAATGTTAAAAGTTTAAAACCTTATATTGTGTAATATTATCATTACGTTACCAAATGAGTTTTTACTGTGTCGTTCGATTTTATTATTTTTTAAATCTTTGCTATTATTAAAAAAAAATTAAATTAGCTTCACGCTGTATCCCGCACATAGCACGGTAGGCAGAGGAAACCTAGTGTTAAGACACTCCGTTCCCCACTTTCTGCCGAATTCTGGAGGCATTGCGTGTTGAGTGGCAGAACTCAACGCCGCGCTTAACCTCGACATCAGAGCGAAGAAATGGAAATATAAATTTAAGTAAATATTTCATCTCCTCGAGTGGGGATCGAACCCACAACCAGTCGGTTTTGCAGTCACACCTCGTGCCGCTGCGGGACGACCGGCCTTTGCTATTATGAAATACTAATTACACTTACAAACAACAGTTTTAAGATTACTTCAGTCAATCTTCTAACTAATCTTAAACGCAACTAACCTTTAGTTAATCAAATCATAATGTGTCGATTCAGGCGAAAAATAGAGAACTAAAGGTCTAAAGTCCTTAACCTTCTTAGACTACTTTATACATACTAGTATAATTAATATTTATTAGAAGAAAAAAATGGATTAATCATACGATAAATATTGAAATATTTTATTTTACAAAGCAAAGTAAATAGCTTTACTTATAATAAATGTGAGGTATCACAAAAAACTGCACGAATCTGAATGAAATCCAAAATCAATCGATCGTAGCGCATTCGGCATTCATGGCCACATCGGACCGTAATCGCGATTCGATCCTCACTTGGGACACAAAATTATTTTCATACGCAATGTCTCATATTTGCACAGAAAATGGAGAATGAATTTGATGACATATTAAATATATTCCCTCAATATATAATTTAAATTTATTTGAAAAATTTTTTTTTATAGTTTCGAGCAGAGTGATGGTCAAAAGCAAGAACAACAAGGAGAGTTAAGAAATGAAGGTCGTGAAGACGAATCTATCGCAGTTAAGGGTTACTACTCATGGGTCGGGCCAGATGGTGTAAAGTACATTGTGAACTATGTAGCTGATGAGAACGGCTTCCAACCTGAAATCGAAGAGGGACCCGGTGGCGCTGTACCAGATGCAGTGCTAGCCAGTCTTCTCGGTTAAAAAGATATCGTTTACCTAGTCTGCATAGTATTTAAAATATTATTTTAAGTTATACACAATTAAAAATAAAAAAAATGTATATATTTGTTTTTTTAACAAATTTCAATTATATAAAAAAAAAAGATTGATTAGCTCATTAAAAAATTGTTTAATTTATATTACAAAATTTTCTGGCTAAATAATAAAAAAACTTTGAGTAAACATAAATATCTAAGTTAAAATATTTAAAAAAATAAACAGTAAGTAATGAAAAAAGTGTCGTTGTACGTTAATAATTTAACGAAACCAAACAAACCAAAATCAATAGATCGTGGGGCATTGTGACCGCTCGTCTCTGAACGCAGTTCGATCTGGAACCTAGTTCAATCTACTGTTTGTAATATGTGTCAAACGCGAGGGAAAGTGGGATATGAACTTGACATTAATTTCTTTCTGCCTACTATTCGGAATAAAGTATAAAGCTTAAAAAAACTATAAGTAAATAATATTAATGTTTCTAAATGAGTGAATCCAGCCACAAGTATAACATAAGAGAGGTCTCTATTTTATATAAAAATACAAAGAATAAAAAGATCATTTTCTTTGACTCATCCAAAAGTTGACAAAGCGTATAATAGTATAATAGTCGTTAAAATTATTTTGCCATATAGATTCCATAACAAACTAACAACATAAAATAATTAACTCTGACATTCCACTATTGTGTATTCTCTATAAAAGAATGATGAAATGAAACTCAACAATGAAAAACTCCACAAAAATGCTTGCGAAAACATTTTAAACTTCCTAAGATGATAGAGTAAATAATATTTATTTTAAAAGAACAAATGCTTATAGTTAATTAAATTAAATTAAAATTAGCTTCACGGTATATCCCGCACACAGCAGGGTAGGCAGAGGGAACTTAGTGTTAAGACACTCCGTTCCCTACTTTTTGCCGAATTCTGGAGGCATTGCGTGTTGAGTGGCAGAACTCAACGCCGCGCTTAGCCTCGACACCAGAGCGAAGAAATGGAAATATAAATTTAAATAAATATTTCGTCTCCTCGAGTGGGGATCGAACCCACAACCAGTCGGTTTTACAGTCACACATTGTGCCGCTGCGCCACGACCGGCCTCATGCTTATAGTAACTGTTATATTTAATTAAAAGTACCTATTACTTGGTAAGATCTGTAGATGCTTAAGATTAATTTATTTAGCGCAATCGTGGAGCAAAGTGACAAAATTTGACGCGGCCGTTGGCTTAATCCCTATTCTGGGAATTGAATTGTATTCAATTCGCAACTCTGGTGCTGGGCGCGGCATTGAGTTCCTCCACTCAATATGGAGTGGAAAATTGAGTAGACGATTAGAAAAAGACCAAAATTGTTTTAATTATTATAAATTATCACGCTGTATCCTGCACACAGCAGAGTAAGTAGAGGGAACCGTTTCTCACTTTCCGCCGAATTTTGAAGACATTGTGTTCTGAGTGGCGGACTTCTACGATACGCTTTGACTTAACACCAGAGCGAAGAAGTGGAAATATAAATTTAAATAAATTAATTTATTATAATTATTAATAAATTACAAATCAAATTAAAAGTCATATTTAGTGCACTTATGACGTATGTATTAGCGACCCACACGCAGCTTTGCCCACGTAAAGTTATTGTTATATTATAGCCAAATTATATAAAATCTTTTGTAAATAAATTATATACTATGTGTTATTCTGATGTATAAGCTATATGACTGTAAAGTTTCATATAAATCCTTCCAATAGTTTTAGTATGAAAGTAAAACAAACATTCATTCTCACAAACATTAACATTAATAATATTACTAAGATTAGTAGGGGATTTTTATTGATTTTTTTTTTGTACTTTTCACATAGACAGAGGGCACGCGGGTACCTAGTGTTCATCCAGTGTATACCCATTTCCGGATCTCAACGCCGCGCTTTGCATCCTTAACAGAGAGTTTACAGTCGCACTTTTTTGCACCTGTGATACGATGACCTCCATTACGTTTTATATTAAAACAACGTTTGAAGTGAATATAAAAATAAAGTAGAGAGTATAGAGATTGATGTGCAACTGGAAGAAGAAATTATTTAACATTCCAGGAATACAGAAAAAAACTAAAATTATAAAACACAAAATAAACTATTTATTTATTGTAATAAAATAATACAGTAAAAGTTATCTAGATCATTTCATTTTTCATAAATCAAACGCGAGCTACGTAACCTACGATATTTTCCTTTTCTGTATTCGCTCGGTATCCTAATTCATCGGCAACGTAGGTCACTATGTACCTAATGCCATCAGGGGCATTCCAGGAGTAAGATCCTTTGACTTGGACTGCCTGACCTAACTGACCCTCGTTCTTCAACTCTCCTACAGCCTCTTGCTTAGTGCCATCAGACTGTTCGAATCTGGAGCGAGAATAATGATACTATATAGACAATTTTCTGTGGTTAGACATAATTAAAAAGATGTGTATTCAGCAAATATAATCCCCTAAATGTGGAATGACATATAGGAATCGTGTTTGTTTTAGTTAAATCAAATGCCGTGCCTTATTAAATTATTGTAGTAACAACGGTGTTTTCAACTGTATGTTTTTTTCATAATAAGCGATACAATAAATAAAAAATATACAAAAAATGACTGGTAGTGGATTCGATCGCCACTTAAGGAAATAAAATATTTATTTAAATTTATATTTTCATTTCTTCACTCTGGTGTTAATGCAAAGCGCAACGTCGAGTTCCGCGAATCAACATAATACCTCCAAAAATCATCGGAAAATGGGGAACGGAGTGTCTTAACACTAGGTTCCCGTGCCTTCCCTGCTGTATGCGGGATACAGCGTGAAGCTAAAATATGAAATTATTTTTTCCTGTTTTTAAGAAACAAAAATAATAAAACAATAAATCATTAATATTTTTCGAATCTTTACTTACGCATATCTGAAATCTCCAACTCCAATATTATCGTTATCATAACGTAATATTTCGGAATCGTAAGGTGGAGCGGCGCACGCAGCGGCCACGAAGCACAAGACGACAAACTGAAAAATAAAACACCATAAATAAAAATACATTTTAAATTGTAATTATTCTATTATATTTTAATTTAATATTTTTTAAAAAATAATTCTAGAAATACAGCTTACCAGTTTCATTTCGAGTCCTTTCGGTCACTTATAAAATTTCAAAGTAAATTGATATTATCAAATCGCTCTATTTATATCGCTCATCAGGTCATTTATAAAATTAAATAAATACAACTGAACTAAATTTATTGCTGTAAAATGTCAAAGGATGCTTAATTATATCTTGGACAAATAAAATAAACATGTTTGACAAGTTCAGGAAGTAGCCGCAGGATAGAAACAATCATGAATCACAATGAATCGTTGATAGTCTTGACTGGTGGCACTTTTGGTTATAATATATCAGTATATCGCACTTTTGATTAATAACAGGAAAATCTCGTCATGCATGGTGGAAGATCTATTTTTTTATATTTTAAAGGTATGGTTTATACCTTTAAAATATAAAGAAATCGACAACGATGTCTATTCTTAATTGTTTCGTATAAATATACAGTAATATAAGTTTTATAAATGTTTGTGTATAAAAGGCTTACAATTATAGCATTTTTTTTATTTTATATTATATCAATAAACTATATGAAATATTTATCTAGTTAAATTATATATTAAAAATTGTGTCTAAAAATATATATTACAATTTAGTCCATAAAATATATTATTGAGTTCATTACGCCTTGTTTCATATATTTTTGAGATCCTAGTAGACATAGTATACCATAGCTGAAGTTACGCACCTACTACATACGCACAAACATTCTGGCAGAACACCCTTAAGCATTTTAGTTTTAGTAAGTATATACTTTATATCATATACTGAGCGCAAAGTATAAATAATAAATACTAAAATAATAATAATCAGAAAAATTTAAATATAAATATATTTAATAATAGATATTAATCACGTATAATAATAGTTATTAACTTCAAACATGTAAATTAAAGGTATTGCAAAAGGCTCTCATCTCGTGTCCTCAAATATCTACAGCTAACCTTCAGGCAGTGGGAGTGGTCAACTTCACAAAACATTGTAACGAGTTAAATACAGTAAATAATAATAATATGTACTATGTTGTAATATACTATTTCGGAAAGTATAAAACATGCGTGAAGCTTAATCAACTAAACACTTCAAGTGAAGACGATACACGATACTCACACTAACATTATCTTAACATGAAATTGGTTAGTAATTTTTGAGTGATTTTCAATGAAGAATAAAAAAATTAAGAATATTGTAGATATTTGAATAAAAAGTGAAGTGATTTGTGTGTTCAAAAATAATAATGAAATTCAAAAAATCTTTTGGAAGCAGTTCTTTTAAGCGAAGAAGAAGAAGTTAAATTGTGATTTTCAATTTCAGGCGGTAGTTCTTGTTTGCGTTGCTCTGGCAGCAGCAGCACCTCAAGCACAAAAAGATGCCCAAGAAGTTCAAATCCTAAGACTAGAGTCTGACAATGACGGTCTCGGCACATACAGATTCGCGTATGTTAACTAATTAGCAACTTATATTTTTATCGATAGTCCCTACTATCACTTTGCACTGCACTAGTTTATCTTTGACACATGTCGGGAACTAAATATCGAACTTTATATTGTTTAGAACGTAAAATAAACATATTCTAAATATAATAGTTTCTTAAGTGGAAATCGAACATAAAACCATTTTTTGTATAATACATTACCATTGTCAGTCAATGATTATTTGCGCCACGACGGCGTTAAAAATTCTATTCTAATAAGTACAATACTACTTGTAAATGTCTGAGTAGGGTTCATAGTCAAACAAACTCGTTAATTAGTTGTTTTCCATATAGTTTATTACAGTACAGATATTTAAAAACTAAAATGAATAAGATGATTTATCCTTTAATTACAATAGAAGCGAAATATGCTATTATAATAAATAATAACGAGCCTAATTTGAAAAGCTTAGCAAAGCTGTGAATAAAAAAAAATATAATTATATTTTAATAATTAAGAAAATATAACTTTATATATATAAACTTTATAATTGATTGTAATTACAGATATGAACAAAGCGATGGATCTAAAAGGGAAGAACAAGGTGAATTAAAAAATGCTGGTACAGACGATGAATCAATTGCTGTAAAAGGCTCATATACCTGGGTTGGACCTGATGGAGTTACTTATACGGTAACATACATTGCTGATGACAATGGCTTCCAGCCCACCATTGAACAAGGTCCAGGTGGTGGCGTACCCCCTGGCGTGGTTGCGTCTCTACTCGGTTGAAAAATAATGACTTCTAATGTATAGTATACTTTTTTATGCAAAGTGGGTGCCAAAATAAAATATTATTTTTCTTAAATATTTTTTTTATTTTTATTATTATTTCTCTTCTAATATTTTTTTTAACATACAAAAAAGTACAACACAGAGAAAAAGTTGTAGACGTTACTATATATACTACATACGATTGATTGATGATTAAATTATGTTATTATAAATTAAAAATAAATATTATATATAGATATTAAAAAAATATTAACATTAAATTAATATAAATATAAATGGACTGTAAAGTTTTTATTTAATATTTGTATATAGTGACAGCATGAGTCATATATGGATAATTTGATGTCAAATATAATTTCAAAAATCATATAATGTTTTATACAATTTTTGTTAATATTTAAATAAATATACTCTGCGGTAAGTTGCATTTATGTAATAAAGATTGATAGAATAAACAGTTAAAAGTTATATCAATAATAAACTATAGTAAAATGCTACGTAAGTATTTCAATCATAACTTTGCTTTAAAAAAATCAATCTAGTGAGACCTTCATGTTTTAAATAAATTATGTGTTTACGGTACTCTAGGCAATTAAGCCGCTTTAATTCTCATGAAATGATCCAATCATCTCTAATATTCTTATGTAATGCGTTTTAAAATAATAAAAATATTTTCTGCTTAGCGACATTATGGTCAAAACTAAGGGATCGGTAACTGGGGTTCTCGTTTTATCAGCTTTAAAGAAATTAACAAAGAACACTGGCTGGACCACTAGAACCATTGCAAAATTTATAAAAATGGAGTATAGAATTCAAGATCCTAAAATTAGCCGTAAAGTATCAAGGTAAAAATTGTAAACAATATTTACTTTTTTTGCTTCGACTATATGGAGCTCTGCAAATATTTTACTGATAGATTTTAGTTAGCATGAGCTTAGAAATAGGGAGTGGCCGGGCGACCCGTGCCCACCCCAAAAAGATCTTATGCCCACCCCAAAATTTTTTTCTAACAAATAAACAAATGAAACGAAAATTGAAAAATTAAATAAAAAAACTTTACATGAATAGATTCGTTCAAAGCCTAAGTTCGGATTCAGTTTAGTTCAAATCCTGGAATATATCTAAAGTAAGTCAAGCACGCCCATGTTTGTTAATACGATTAATATTTGTATACCATTTCATATACTTTAATGATAGTTTTATTTTCAAGAGCATTGAAGAGAGGTGTCAAGCTCGGCTTGCTGAGGATGGATGGAGGTAGATACAGGTTAAACAATATATCTCGTCTGTCGCGATTGGTTGATAAAAGCGAAATGCGCTCGCGTCAACGATGTAAGACGGAACCTTCCCTACGAGTATACAGCCGATCGTCATCATCTATGTAATTACTTTATAAACTTATTAAAGTATGAATATCTTTTTTTTTCTATGTCATTAAATATATTTATTAAAGGCCTTTGATAAAAACAAACTTATATTAATTACACAAACGATCAACAGATGATGCGGTGAGCAGTATTTTTAAAGCGGTACAAATACTTAAATAGAAGTAGCTAATCATTATAAAAGATCATTAAGAGTGTATATTTCTTATATATATCTTATATAGTTAATGTATAAATCTAAATATACTTTATTTCCTGCCAGGTTCTGCAACTTCTGATTGTTAAAATTTAAGTCTTGTGATTTTGGTTTTTGCACTTCATCTTTATGATAAAACTAGCTGACCAGTGCGGCTTCGCCCGCTTGTACTATACGAATATTTATTAAATATATGTATAAAATTATTTTCAGTTTTCAAGTAAGAAAAAATAACCCTGAATGAAATTCTTAGTATTAGAAAAAATACCTAACTAATTGAAAAAATAAAAATAATAAGTGAACGTTAAAAAGAAAAATATTAATAAAAAGAACTACACAAAACCAGCCACATCAACATTTTTATCAACGCAAAAGAAATGTTTAAAAGTATTATATTAAAATTAAAAATAACATGAAATATAATCTATACTATAATAAAACAGTAAAAAAATAGATAATGCTATGCGAAGATATATGTCGCTGTCTGGATTGGATTACAATATGTTCGTAATAATATATGATTATTGCATAACTTAAAACATTTACGCAGCGCATGACTGTTCTACTCTCGTATTTTAAAATGTTTTTATATGCTGTAAAAGCAAATATTAATCTGTATACAGCGCACACTATATCTAGCATATTTAATCGGATAAGAAATAATACTGTACTGTTTTGAAACACAAAAATGATGATTGTGGGTTATCCTTAAGATCTAGGCATATAATGTGCTATAGGCTATATAACATTATAGTATATTTCTTTAGTTAGTGTTAAATAACCAAATATCAATAATAATGAGCGCCATCGAACCGCGAGCGCTGCAGAAATAATAAAATATATGCAAGTACATCGTAGTACAAAAATATTCAATTTCATACGTTCCAAGTTATAAGTTTGCGACACCATGTCGTATTAAGTATTTAAGTCACAATACGACATTTTGTGACAAAAGATAATTGATAATTGCAAGGTTTCCATTGCATTGACCGTTTCTTATAAATAAAATTGAAGTGTTTGTTTGTGATCTCAAAATAACTGTATTTTTGCAAGTGTATATGGTTATTTACATGTTACACAAATATTATATAATACAAAAAATATATAATTTTGTTTATAAAATATTAATTTTTTTTTATAAAATATTAATTTTTTTTTATAAAATATAATATTATAACTAAACATTGTTCTATATTAAATACGATAATTTTTGCGAGCAGTATCACATAAAATCCCAAAAGATAAATATAACGATAAATTAAATGTATAACAACGGCATAGATAAGCGAACTAAATCAATCAATCATTCTTTCCTAATTATTTAACCGCGAATGGCCAAAACTTACACCACGCCAAACATCAAATAATAAGATAAAAATTAAAAGTAGATCGAAAAGCTAAAAAAGTTTACAAAATCGTCAACGTCGTCTGCCAGTTCAGGTAGGTCATTCCGTAAATAAACTCGCGCAACGTACAGCTCGTAGGCTAGGTCATGTAAAGCCGGTGATATCACCTAAAGTATTTATTATAACGATGTAAGAATACAGTAAAGTATAGCTGAAATGCTAAAGATGACTATTATATTTATTTTGATAAGGATGAATACCAAATTAAATCAAATCAGCTTCACGCTGTATCTCGCACACAGCAGGGTAGGCAGAGGAAACCTAGTGTTAAGACACTCCGTTCCCCACTTTCTGCCGAATTCTGGAGGCATTGCGTGTTGAGTGGCAGAACTCAACGCCGCGCTTAACCTCGACACCAGAGCGAAGAAATGGAAATATAAATTTAAGTAAATATTTCATC
>JAAIXJ010000092.1:378997-450491 GCA_013403705.1 Heliconius hermathena | reverse complement strand
ATCAGCTCATTCTGCAGGAATCCAGGGCAGTACGCGAGGCAATTAAGAAATCGTTGGCGGTAGTTTGATATAATAATTATGTCAACTGACAGACGAATGCCACCTCAGTCTACCCGTGACCACGGACTACTGCAAAGTGTTCGAAAGGTCGGGTTTCCAAAAATGTATAAAAATACAAAATATACGCGATTAATCCGGTTAAAATATGGAAGAATAAATTACATGGAAGAATAAATTACATGTCAAATTAAAATTTAGTATTTTAATATATTAGTATACATCGAGGATATCACAAATATGACAAAAAAAGCAACCTATGTCCATCCCAAAAGCCCCAAGTACCTCTATATCAAATTTTAACACAATCGGATCAGCAGTTTGGCTCTTATTGTGTCACAGACAGACCGACACTGTGACTGTCAAATTTATAATATAAGTATGGATGCATATAATATACTTAAAATATTATTAAAGAATATTATTATTTTTTACCTTAATTATAAATATTCCGAGGCTAATCTTGGCACAGGGGTACAAACTGTGACTGTAAACGCGAAAGGTTGTCGGTTTGATTTCAACACGAGGACATAAAATGCTTAATATTTCCATTTTTTTTGATCTGGTGTCGAGGCAAAGGTATTACGTAAGCACTGTAGGGGAGCGGGGGGGTCTTGGGTTTGCTTATTTTTGACGTGTTCAATGAAATATTTTTAAGAGGATTGCTTATTTTTGAAGACATAGGGGAGGGGGAGGGGGGGTGCAATAATTGCAAAAAAGCTGCTTACGTAATACTTGAACGGCCCCAAAACGCGGTGTTGTGTTCCACCGAAAATGGGTATTGGAGTCTAACACTTAACACGAGATACCCTCTCTCTATCTGCTGTGGGCAGGATACAGCATGAAGCTGATTTAATTGTAAAAAAAATATAATTCAATAGTTGAATTGTATCATAAAAACAATACAAAATCTTATTATGGAATTAGGTACACTTTAAACCATTGCTAACCATTTTATATGTATATGGGCTCAGCAGAATAAATTCTTAAATGTTAATATTTAGTAACAAAAGTAATTTAAATTAATTTTTTCCCCACTTTCTGCCGAATTCTAGAGGCACTGCGTGTTAAGTGGCAAAAAATATTTATCTTTGGAAATTGTATTGAATAAATTATAGTGACATTGAAAATGAAAAATGCAGGTATATAAATACAGGCAACGTCAACGTATTGTCAGGAAGAGAAATGTGGAATTGATACAATCAAATATACGACACTAGTTTCGTTTTTTGTTAGATAAACTTAAACTAATAAATACTTTTTCATTGAAATAATATTGAAATATAAAAAAATGAAGTGAGGAAATAACCTTTTACTCATCTAAATATATTTAGATATTATATATAAATCTATACTTATAATAATAAAATTGTAACTGATTTGTACATGGAAGATATACGAGAAAATCTATTACTGGAGCCAATTATCATTGTAATAGATAAAACAATGATTTTTAAAATTTGCTTCTGTTTGTCGCTTTGTTTGTTTGTCTGTACCTTTATTAATTAATCTCAGAATCGACTTAACCACTTTAAGTGCAGTTTTTATTATTGTATTTAGGCAAATTTCTGATTTGATTCATAAATAAAAAAAATTATCAACATTGAATTGAACTTTGGACTAAAGAATGGATATATCAATTAGTACTGCTACTGACTAACTAAATAAATTTATATTTAGTTATTCACATATGTTATATTATATTATAACTACAAATATTGTAGTATTAAAAATGTATTTAAAAAATAATTTTCTCATTACATATTATTTAATTTAGGATATTGTTTACCCAAGTAGATTATCTTATTTAAAGTTTTATTTTCTTCAATGAACCCCGACTATGGAATATAATTAGTTCCGAGAAGTTATTGATTCAATAAATAATAAATGTAACAAATTTTAAATCCCAATTGGTAGGTACTGCCGATGGTCAGTTACGTTTTAAGTGCATTTCAATGCTGAACGTTTTGGTTATATCGTTGTGTTGTCGTTGTTCGCTTTTATCTGTACTTTTGGTGTTGTATTCAATTATATATGAACCTGTAGAAAAGTTTTAAAATGGTAAGTTATTATTATTGTATATTTATTTGCATTTTTTTCGTAATAGAATTTTATTTAATTAGTAATAAGTACGTATCTAAATTACAGGCATCGCTACTAACTGCTGTTTTGTTCTTATTTGGCACTCTTTGTTTGGCTGATGGGAAGATAAACTGCGATCGAATATTCGCCTATAAGAAGCCTTTTATGAGGCACCTCCACGATATTGATTTTCATATCATGAGTCTGCTGAAGAAAATGTACGTATAATATACTTTTTTACATATTAAATGAAATGTTTGCACAAAGTACTCTTAGTTTATTACCAGTTCTATTATAGATCCACCGTATGCAAGAAAAATTCTGTTCATTCCATCGTCACATAAACAAAAATACGGATATTGATATGAATCTAACCCAAATCCAAACGTACATTTTAATATGTTTTTGGAAATTTACTTTAAAATAGGAAAACATAGACTGACCATGGCGCCAGTTTTTGCTAAAAGTACCGTTATTCCAACAGTTGCAATATCGCAGCTAACATCATTTCAAGAAATGAAATTGTAGTAATTTCCACCACTACCACCACCGCCTCCACCACTACCACCACCACCACCCCCACCAACACCACCACATTCAATTCACATGGACTAACTGATAATAGTACAACTACGGTAAAAACAAACAACAAACAACAGGTAAGTACCGAAATTTAATATAACGGTTAACTATACGTGGACTTTTGTGTACGTTAAATGCACTGGAAATCAAGTAAAAAAATATTTGTTATGATAGGAAAACGCGCAAGCATAGCTTATTAAATGTCCAATCTAAGTATTTTTTGTGTTACTGATTTTAAGTTTATATACTTAGCAATATATCTATCACTTATCTTAGAAGTTCATTTACAAAATACCACTGAATACAAAGAACTAAGAGAGCATGACAAATTTACTATAAGAGCAATACAATAATACTACGTGTTTTGAAGCAGATAGATTTGATTTAAATATACATTGTACATACATATTTCTCGTTTGATTAGAAAATGTTACGAAATTTCATATTGTTCATATTCCTATTTGTTATTACGTAAAAAAGGAATGTGTCCCGTATATGACACATTCCTTTTTTAACAGGGTAGGCGGAGGGAATTTGTGTGAAGACACTCTGTTCTTCACTTAACTAACGGATATGATGGTTTTACTATTTTTTATTGTTTTTTTTTAGGGTAGGCAGACAGTACCCAGTTTACATTTGCGTCTGCAGTCGCATTTTGTGCTCCTGCGCCATTATTGACCCCAATTGGATATTATAGTTAATTTTCATTTATTTTACATTTCAGGATAATGACGACTACAAACGCGCGTCACTGCCTCCCCAAGTAGTGGCATCGCTCTTAGGCTGAAATTGATATAGATAATAAAGTATATTTAAAATAATTACAATTATTTATTTATATTACATTTTTGTTCTCGTTAGAACTAAATATAAATCTGTCACTTACAAGTTACCATAATTTACTTACTATTTATCTTATTATTTATCTTTAAATATTTTTCACATTTTGTGCAATGACATCTCGTGTCATTTGCTTTTTTAAATTTTAACAAAAATCAATATCATATTTCAGTTCAATAATTTATTTGTAACCATTAAGCAGTTATGAAATAAATTTAAGAGAAGAGCCTTAAGTATTTTATTTCTGAGTTTTCTAAATTGCTAGATAGCAACACTACGTTCTGATAAATAATGCTGGAATTTGTGTAATGCATTAGATTTTTCAATTTTTTTTATCATTTATTTTAAATAGAAAAATAAAGCATTTTTTACTATCATATAACTATTAATTCTCCACAACTATTGAAAATAATTTAAAGCCTGTAAGTAGCTCGTAAAATGATCGTTATTCGGTGTAGAGAGTAAAAAAAATATCGTTAAACTTTTTGGGCATGTAGTATCTTGTTGTGACAAAGTCAGCTAACGCCCAATATTAATAACCTATCTCCAAATCTTAGATTGTTTCACACATCTATCCAATCTAGAGATTGGATAGATGTATGAAACAATCTAAGATTGACGTTGGAGATAGGTTATTAATATTGGGCGTAAGTCATGATTATTATTGACAGATTCTTATTCATAGATAATCATAAATATTTTGCTCATTATTATAATTATTTATTTTTACTTGTATAACTTTTTGGCCATTTTAAAGACATTGCACGTGTTAAGTGAATGACCCCAACGTCAAAGCAGTTGTTGTTTTTACCAAGGTTTTTACGAATTATTATAAAAAAAGTGAAATTTCTTACAATGTTTTTTTTATATTTTTTATATTTTGATATTATACTACTACAAGAAAAAGCATAAACTAATAAATATTTTTAAATGTTACAAAATATATAATAGGCAATAAATTCGTCACCCAGGGGCTAAAAAAAATAGCAGCCTTGATATATAAATAGTAGGTAATGAAATATAGCCTTTACAATCATGAACAGTGTTACCTAATCTCGTACCTTGTCACGATAAGAAAGTACGAGTGAAAATCAAATTATGTCCATACTTAAATGTTTGTATTTCTTTTATGAAGAATAAAAAATCTTTCACTGGCATTGGCGTAAAGACTTGGTAAAATAAAACAAAGTAATTCAATAATAAATATTTTATTAATAATTAATTGTTTTATTAAAACAATGTTTTTTTTTTATTAAAAATAAATCCGCTTCACGCTGTACAGCATACAGTGTGAGAGGAAACCTGCTGTTAAGACACTCCGTTCCATTTCGTTATAATATATTATAATAAATATAATAATAATTCGATCAAAGAATTGGTTGAAGCCAATTCGATCAATTCTTTGATCGAATTCTAATCTAAAAGCAAAATATGTGTTAGGGCGACACATATTGTTGGATCAAAGTGAACTTTGACCAATATTACAATATTGAATGTTGCTTGACGTCACGAAAACTGATGTGATGGGTTTATGCGACTATTATAGTGACATTAACTTAGTGTGTCGTGACTGATGCCGTCTCGCAGTGCGCTCGCGATACGTAAGCTTGTGGCGTTGTTCGTTGACATGTTGTATACCTTTGCGTTCTACGACTTGGTATGTCATTAGTAGGTGTGTGGTGCTATTCTATGTCCCAGCTCCAGTATATGTGGTAGTGTCCGCCCTTCTCATATTGATGTGTGGTGCCGGCCGCCTTGCGGTAGTGCGTTCGTTCCAACGGCTTATATTGATCTCACAAATCAATTAATATCACGAATCACCATTCTAATACAATCTTAATATAAACAAGCGTAACAAGTACCTTCAGACTGATCACACACAAACATCCCGGGGAGTTCAATAAGACTGTTGCAGCTGCGGTCTGGTAGAAATTCTCGGTGTAGGGGCGGGGCGGTGCCATTGCGCTTTCTACCTTTTATTATAACTTAAAACGCAGTTATCGTGGAGAGGAAGATCAAAATAAGAAGATTTATGTTGTCCACAACTCAGAGGGAGTTGTTAGCGTATTTCACGAAAACCGCTATAATGTCATAAAAAAATTATATTAGAATATTACAGATTAAAGGAATAAAAAAAGTCATATTAGAAGTCATTATAGTTGTCAATCAATTCTGCTTATTAAATCAATAATCATGTATTTTAAGCGGGCAAAGCCGTGGGCGGGCCGCTAGTATTTAATATTTGTATTCAATTTAGTTTATTTAGTAATTTAGAGACCAATCGTGGCGTAGGGGTACAAGCGTGTGACTGTCAACGCGAGAAACTGTAAGTTAGATTTCTACACAAGGAAATTAAATATTTAATATTTTTATTTCTTCGATCTGACGTCAAGGCAAAGCGCGGCATTGAGTTTCGTCACTCAACCCGCAATGCCTCCAGAATTTGGCGGAACATAGGGAACGGAGTGTTAAAATTAGGTTCCCTCTGCCTACTCTGCGATCGTCATCATCTATGTAATTATGTTATAAACTTATTAAAGTAATTAACATTTTTTTGAATATCTCATTAAATAAATGTACCTTAAAGATTTATATTTACACAAAAAGTCATAATAATTACACAAACGACAGATGATGCGGTGAGCATTGTATGTGTTTTTAAAGTGTTACAAAAACTTAAATAGAAGTAGCCAACCATTTTAAAGTATCATTAAGAGTGTATAAGAAATATTGCTAACGTATAAGTCTAAGTATACTTTATTTCCTACCAGGTTCTGCACCTACTGTTTGCTTAAATAAAACTTTTGTGATTTTCGTTTTATGCGCTTCATTTTGTGATGAAATATAATATTAGGTAGATACTATTTATTATTAACATTTTAACTACCTAATAAGTTGATCAAATATTAATTGTGTCTTTTGTACAAAGGACGCAATTATTATTTTACCTTTATTATTAATAAAATATAATTGATTTTTATCATAAAAACAATACAAAAACTTATTATGGGACTAGCTATGTACACTTTGTGTATGGGCTCAGCAGACTAAATTTTTACATAAAAAAATCAGCTTCAATCTGTATCTGTTCTCCACTTTCGAATTCCAGAGGCATTGCTTGTAGATTATTACTAGATTCTTAAATGTTGATATTTAAGAACAAAAATAATTTAAATTCTCTTTGGAAATTCCATTGAATAAATTATAGTGACATTGACAATAAAAAATGCAGGTATATAAATACAGGCAAGGTCAACATGTTGTCAGGAAGAGAAATGTGGAATTGATACAATCAAATACACGGTAGATACTAATTTCGTCCTTTGTTAGATAAACTTAAAGAAATATTTTATACTTTTTCAACTTTAAAATATGAAAAAGTGAATTGAGTAAATAAATTTTTATTCATGTGCAGGTATTTATTACACACAAATCTATATAGGTATACTTATAATAAAATTATAACTGATGGCGTTCTGTACAGGGAAGATAAAATTCCATTATTGGCAGCATTTATCACTGTAATAGAACACAAAACAATGATTTTTTAACGTTTTGTCTGTTTGTCGGTTTATCTGCTTGTCTGTATGTTTGTTCACTCTAATTTCAGAATCGGCTTAACCACTTTAAGTACAGTTTTCACTATTGTATTTAGGAAAACTACTAACATTTAATGTTTCTTTTATTTAAATCGGTTCATAAATAAAAAGCTTTATCAATGTAAAGTATTTGGTTCGCGAAAATTACTACAATTTTAATATTGAATTGGTTGAAAAATTTATTGATGCCACCGCATGTATCTCAAGCCTTTGTATAAAGTGATAACAATCATATTATAGTGGTCGATAACTTACGTCACTGGTTTTGATTTCAATACAATATGAACATTCAATTCTCTGTAATCGATCTGTTCTTGTTATTTAGGAAAGTTTTTCCTCGAAGCCAAAAATGCCCCATCGTCATTTCTTTCAAGTTCAAACCAATTTTATTGTATTGTACTTTTATTTTATTTGTATTGTAAAAAAATATTAATAAACCAACAATTTTACATATATAAAATAGATACCGTTTTCTTAACAGAAAATACTGAAACAAATATTCTTAATAATGTGTTTAAATTAACGGTATATGATAAATACTACTAAATGCATTTTTTTCAATATTAAAATAAGATATAAAGATGCATTGTTCGCATGTTTATAATGAAATATTTTACTACTAATGTTTAATTGTTAGGATATTTATTTATCAAACAAGCTTTTGACTAAAAAACCGGAAAAGCGCGAGTCGGGCTCGCCCACCGAGGGTTCTGTACAAAAATTGGAGGACTCGGATTTTTTGTGAAATTCAGGCTTGATTTAGCCAGAGTCCTTTCATCTGACAATTCATTTGATCTAGCGGCTTTAATATCAGATTTTGCCCCCTAACAATAGAATAATAGTCTTAACCCTTAAAGTCTATATGGGTGTAAAAACAGGTACATTTGATTTTTAGTTGCTACACTTTTTGTTGCAATAGTTGTGTAAACACGCAGGTGAAGTAGTCGATCACACGCGTATTTTTTACTACACGGTTGCCTCTCGGGTGTATCGACACCCATAATAATAGTTATATTATATATTGTCCTATTGATGCCCTATTGATTAACAACGTAAGCGTTTACCTTTTTATGTTTTTTGTTGAATTACGCATGCAAAATGGAGACTTAGCATGCAAAATAGAAATTATTTTTTGGATTATCATTCTACGAAAGTAGTAGTAACTAGTATTTACAAAAAATAAAAATCAAAGATGTACTAGCATTAGTTGTCCACTGACAAAAAGAATTTATTAAAAGAAGACATTCATCAAGATGATCTCCAAAGTCTAGACGATTAAGAAAAACTTCTGTCTCATCTCTACGAAAACTTTGTAATGGTTTCTAAAGAAGAAAAAAAAATACTTAAAAATGACTGAGAAATTAAAAGTTCCCTAAAATTTTAAAGTTATTTTTTCTTTAAAAGGTATGGAACTCTAAAAATGGACAATATCAATTAGTACTGACTAAAAACATTTATTACAAAAATAGTACCAGAAAACCATATCTAATTATTCACATTTAATATTTTACTACAGATATTGTTGTACTTAAAACTTATTTGAAAAAATATTTTTCCAAAAATAATTTTACTTTTAGGTTATCTTATTTTAAGCTTTATTTCCTTCAATGAACCCCAACTATGAATTATAATTAGTTCCGAGAAGTTCTTGAGTCAATAAATAATGAATGTAACAAACGTTAAATTCCAAATGGTAGGTACTGCCGATGGTCAGTTACGTTTTAAGCGCATTTGATTGCTGAACGTTTTGGTTATAGTTTAGGTATCGTTGTGTCGTCGCAGTTCGCTTTTATCTGTGCTTTTAGTGTTGTTTTCAATTATACAAGAACCTGTTGAAAAGTTTTAAAATGGTAAGTTATTATTATTGTATATTAATTTGCATTTTTTTTAATAAAATTATATTTTATTAAATATAAATATGTATATAAATTACAGGTATCGCTACTAACTGCTGTTATGTTCTTGTTTGGCACTCTTTGTTTGGCTGATGGGAAGGCAAACTACGATCAAATGTCCGTCTATATAAAGCATTTTACGAGGAACCACCACGATGTTGGTTTTCCCATAATGGGGCTGAAGAAAATGTATGTATAACATATATTTTTTATATTTTGAACATACAAAAAGAAATGTTTGCACGAAATACTCTTAGTTTGTTACCAGTTCCAGGTCCACCACATGCAAGAAAATTTCTGCTCATTCCCTCATCATATCTACAAAAATACAGAAATCAATATGAATCTAATCAAAATCAAAACGTACATTTGAATATGTTTTTGAAAGATAACTTAAAAATAGAACAAAATAGACCGAACTTGGCGCCAGTTTTTGCTAAAAGTACCGTTACTCCAACAGTCAATATCGCAGATAATACCATTTTAAAAGCTGAAATTACCACTGAAGCTGTGATAACTAGTACATCCGATTCACAAGGACAAACTGATTATAGTACAACTCCGATAGAAACTACTACTGATGTGGTAAGTACTATACTTAATGATGTATTATAGTTAATATTTTAGTTTTATACTGCTAATGCACTGGAAATCAAGTAAAAAAATATATATTATAATGGTAAAATGAAAAAAAGAAAAAGTGCAAGCTTAGCTTATTAAATGTCTTATCTATGTATTTTTTGTGTTACTAATTTTATTTTTTATTTTTATAAAAAAATATACCTATTTTACAAGTATCAGATTAAAAAAAAAAGAAAATACCACTGAAGACAAAAATATAAGAGAGCATGGCAAATTTTCTCCCTCCCTTTGAACCAGATAGATTAGATATAAATATACATCATACCCACATATTTTTCACTACTTATTTTTCGTTTGATTGGGAAATGTTACGAAATACAATATTTATTACTACGTAAAAAAGAAATGTGGCCCGTATAGAGCAGTATAGACAGAGGGAACTTGTGTTTAGACGCTCTGTTCTTCACTTTCAGCCAAATATTTAAGGCATCACGTATTGAGTGGCAGAACTAAACGAAACGCTTTCCTTTGGTACCAAAGTAAGTTTACAGTTACCTGCTTGTACCATTGCACCATGACCGCCTCTAACGGAAATTATAGTTTTATTTTGTTTTTTTTTAGCGTCACGCTGTATCACTGCAGGGTTGGCAGACAGTACTCCACAGATCAGTACTAATTCTTAACGGAAATTAGTAAAATCTCCCTACAGAGATGTTAACAAGAAATATATTGTAACAAGCGTATAAGAATTTCGACGTAGCTCGATAATAATGTATGGCTTAGTTAGTCAGAGCGCTTGGACAGTTTCCAAAGAGGCGCGGATTCAAAATACAAATTTGAACGTAGCGGGATACAAATCCCGCTACGTTCAAATTTTTATGCGTTTTCTTAATAAGTAGTTTTCTTTCCTAAGTGTGGAATAACACAATTTTTAAAAATATTAAAAAAATAGTATGCTCTCTTGCCAAAACGATAATTCTAAGTAATTATCTTATCTAATCTCCCTACAGAGATAATAACAACATAAATAAGTTGTAACAAGCGTATAAGAATTTCGACGTAGCTCGATAAGAACGTATGGCTTAGTTGGTCAGAACGCTTGGATAGTTTCCATAGAAGCGCGGGTTCAAATCCCGCTACGTTCAAATTTTATACGTTTTCTTAATAAGACAGTACCTAGTTTACATTTGCGTCTACAGTCACATTTTGTGCCTTTGCACCATGACCCCAATTGGATATTATAGTAATTTTCGTATATTTTACTTTTCAGGATTATGATGAGTTCAATCGCATGGCAGTACCTCCCCAAGTAGTGGCATCGCTCTTAGGCTGAAATTGATATGGATAATAAAATATATTTAAAATAATTACAATTATTTATTTACATTACGAGTGATTCTCTTTAAGTTGTGTTTTTTAAATTATGACTTAAATTAATATCATATTTTTGCGGTCCGGTTTTCAGTTCAGTTATTTATTAGTAACCATTAAGCAATCGGGTGCAAAACCCTTTGTGGGTTGTAGTATGCATCAGGAATAAAAATGAATTATTTTATTTAATATATTAAAACACAAATTTATTTACTAAATTCAATTTAAATTAATTGGTCGGCTACTATTGATTATGAACATATCATACGTTACGTTATATCATACGTTCTCGTAAATAACTACTAGCTGGGACAAATTTGATTTTTTTTATTAGGTGAATGAATAAGTTCTCGCTGTTTTTTGAAAGATGGCGTTGCGGCACTCTGTGCATGGAATTTCGTACGGTAACGAATCACCAAAGTAGTACTATATGTAACCTCAAATTATAGTAGAATAGTGTTTACTACAGTGTCAACTACATATTTATTTTCCCTTTGTGAAAATGTGTACTTTTGTGCCAAATAAAGTGTTTTTGCGGGGAATTTTATTGCACTGCTTTATTCAGAAAAAATCTGCAGCAGAAGCACACAGAATTCTCGTTGAGACAATGCTTTGTCGAATACAACGTGCAGAGACTGGTTTAGGCGCTTCAAAAGTAATGATTTTGACCTTGAAGACAAAGAGCGTTCTGGAGCACCGACAAAATTTGAAGACAGAATTGGAGGCATTGCTTGAAGAAGATCCATGTCAGACGTTAGTAGAGCTCGGGAAAACGTTACAAGTAGATGCGTCAACAGTTTCAAAACGTTTAAAAGCGTTAGGAATGATCCAAAAGCAAGGGCATTGGGTGCCGTATGAGTTGAAGCCGAGAGACGTAGAACGACGTTTTCTCATGTGTGAATTGTTGCTTCAACGGCAAAAGAGAAAAGGTTTTCTGCACCGTATCGTCACTGGGGATGAAAAGTGGATTCACTACGACAATCCAAAGCGAAAAAAATCGTGGGGCATGCCGGGTCACGCATCAACATCGTCGCCAAAACCAAAAATCCATGGTTCTAAGCTTCCTCTCTGCATTTGGTGGGATCAGCAGCGCTTAATTTATTATGAGCTGCTTAAAACTAATGAAACTATCACAGGAGCTCGCTATCGACTTCAGTTGATGCGTTTGAATCGCGCTCTGAAAGAAAAGCGGCCATTATACGAGCAGAGACACGACAAAGTAATTTTATTACATGATAATGCTCGGCCACATGTGGCCAAACCAGTCAAAACTTACCTGGAAACACTTCAATGGGAAGTTCTATCCCACCCGCTGTATTCACCGGACATACCCCCCTCTGATTACCACTTGTTTCGGTCGATGGCGCACGATTTAAGCGAGCAGCGCTTACATTCTTTTGAAGAAGCCGAAAAATGGCTTGATTCCTGGATTGTCTCGAAAAATGAGTCGTTTTTCCGAGGTGGTTTTCAATTGCTACCAGAGAGATGGGAGAAAGTGGTCTCTAATGATGCACAATACTTTGAGTAATGTCATTGTAAGCATTATATTTTAAATATTTTTTTTTAAACAAAAAAAAACAGCGAGGACTTATTCAATGTCCTAATTTTTTTCATTTATATTCTGTTTAATACTGCACAACACTGAAACTTATTTAAAGCCTACAGACAAATGAGCTCGTAAAATGATTGTTACTCGGTGTAGAGGGTAAAAAAAATATCATTAAACTTTTTGCGCGTGTAGTCGTAGGAAATCGGCTAGACTTCTTCACAACATAATCTCGTGATTATTATTGACATTCGTCTCCTGCAATATATAAACTAGGTAGAATAACCTTATTCTAATTTTAATTACAATTTTTTTACTCTTTACAATAAGTTATATAATTACTTTTTGCCATTTCAAAGATGTGATACGTGTTCGTGATACGAAGAAACCCAACGTCGTTTTTTACGAACTATTTTTTATAAAGTGAAAATTCATACAACATTTTATTTTATAATATTTTTAATATCTTGATACAAGCTACCACAAGCAAAAAACTGATATAAATTTTTAAATGTTACAAAAAATATAGGCAATAAATTCGTCACTCGAGGAATACAAAAATAGGAGATCAATAGCCTCGATACAAAAATAGTCGTAGGTAATGAAATATAACCTTTTCAATCATGAATAGCGTTGCAAAATCACGACTTACCGTTAATACGGTAATAAAATAAGAGTGAAAATAAAATTATGGTTTTATTACTCAAATCAGTGAATGAAATGGTGTATTTGGGAAGTAAGTTCAGTAGAGATCGAAAATACGAGATGGATGTGGAAAAGCGTATTACTGGCGGTAACAGGATTAATGGAGTCTGAGGTGCGTTGATGAGACAGCAAAACGTCAGCACAGCTGCGCGTTTGACCGTACACAAAGCAGTGTTGGTACAAACGCTGTTATATGGCAGCGAAATGTGGGTATTACAGAAGAAGAATGAAAGAAGGGTGAATGCCGTGGAGATGCGATCTCTTCGTAGGATATGCGGAGTCAGATTAGTTGACCGAATATGCAATGAAGAGATATACAGAATGGCTAGCGAGGATGTCACGGTGAGAATGAAGAAGAACGTGCTCAGTTGATTTGGGCGCGACGAACGAATGAGTGAGTGATGAAAAAATGGCAAAAAAGATTGCTGATGGAAAAGTGAGTGATAAGAGAGGTAGGAGGAGACCTCGGTTGACCTTCGAAAACGGAGTATCAAAGATACTGGAGGAAGGTCACGTAAAAAGCATGACATTGGAAGAGGCGAAAGAGATATGTAGAGAACGTAGCGTTTACTTTATATTTTTTTTGAAAATAAAAAAACACCTCTTGGTATTCACATAAAAAGAATTTGTAGATAAAAATAAAACAGGTAATTCAATAATAAAACAATATTTTTTTTTATTTAAAAAATACATATAAGTATTAACCGCATGTAATATTTACGGCGAATTTTATTTTTACTTAAGTACTTTCACACTCTTCATAACAAATTTCCGTGTCCAAGAAATTTTTGAAAAAGACAACTACGTCATCTAAATTATACATTTCATGTTTATTAAGAATTTTTCCTTGATTATCAAACTCTTGATACAATAAGCTAGTAGTTTTTTTAGATTTTTTTTTCTTGTCGCTTTGACGTAGGGCCATATGACTATTTAGTATGAGTACTGCTTTACGTTTAGGAATCTTAATGTATTTTGTTTCATTTACGATAATACTAGTATTATTAATACTAAAACAATAAAATATGTTACCGTTAAAGTAATGACTAATAAATAAAAGAAATTAAAGCACTTCATATTTACGGTTGTTGTTATATGTATGTATACACTTACAAATTTTACCAAAGAACATAGAAAATTACAAGGATATACAAAAATTTTAATACATTTTTTTATATTTTTGTCCTTTTAATATTTTTGCGAATACAGGTCTTAATTATTACATAGAAAATAAAAAGTGACAAAATAAGCATATGCTTTCTTAAATATCATTTCAAATACTTCCAAATCTAAAATTCCAAAATTATTAAACGTGATGTAAAATGAAATTAAGTAATTGCTTAAAAATATTGTGTTTTTGCAATATTTGTATTTCAGTGGTATCAGTAAAAACTGTCTTCATTTTTGTTTATTCGTAATGTTATTAAAGAGTTTGAAGCCAACATTTATTTATCTACACAAGTTATTTTGTAAAAAGTAAGGTAAGTTTGATAACATACCTTGATGGTTTAGGTTGAATTTCTTCAGTTAAAACAAATATATTTATGAGACATTGCATAATCATAAAAAACAAACACGAAGGCAATAAGATCTGTCTGTAAGAGTTCATGATTTGTATTTTATGTATGTATATTTATTTTCCTTTCTTATCAGTATTTACGTACATTTTCAATTTACTATAAAACCAACAATTTATGTGAGGCCGGTCGTGGCGCAGCGGCACGAGGTGTGACTGCAAAACCGACTGGTTGTGGGTTCGATCCCCACTCGAGGAGATGAAATATTTACTTAAATTTATATTTCCATTTCTTCGCTCTGGTGTCGAGGTTAAGCGCGGCGTTGAGTTCTGCCACTCAACACGCAATGCCTCCAGAATTCGGCAGAAAGTGGGGAACGGAGTGTCTTAACACTGGGTTCCCTCTGCCTACCCTGCTGTGTGCGGGATACAGCGTGAAGCTAATTTAATTTAATTTAATTTTAATTTTCAACAATTTATGTCCTACTGTTTTTTTTAGTATGTTTTTTTTTAGTATTTTTACCTATAATTCTCCTTTATTTATAATTGAAATCATCTAGCCCGAGTTTAATAATAAAAACTCCAAATATTTATTTATTTATATTATTTATTTACCCTTTGTTGTGCACTATTCAATAATAATAACAAGAAGTAAAATAATAATAACACAATCAACGCACAAAAGGCGTTCTTATAAGCTAATCAGCGATTTATTCCAGACAACTTTTTTTTTATGGAAAAGGACAAGGCAAACGAGCGTTCGGGTCACCTGATGGAAAGTGATTACCGCCGCCCACGACCCCATGCAACACCAGAGGAGCTACAGGTGCGTTGCCGGCCTTTAAGGTGGAGATAGACGCGCTTTTTGAAGGTACCCATGTCATATCGACCTGGAAACACTGCCGCGGGTAGGCCATTCCACAGTTCCGTGGTGCGTGCAAGGAAGTTCCTACGAAACCGCACACTAGTGGATTGCCACGTATCCAGGTGGTGTGGATGATATTTCAGCTTATGGTGTACTGTGCGGTTAGAAAATTCGGTGGCAGGTAACAGGTCAAACAGTTCTTCAGAACACTCCCTATGATAAATACGATAGAGAACGCACTGCGAGGAGACTCTACGTTGTATGCGATCAAATGGTTCAAGGTGATACTGGGGTGCACCAGCCCAGAGATGAGAACAGTACTCCATATGAGGCCAAACCTGGGCCCTATATAGGACCAAGCGGTGTTTTGGCGTGAAGTACCGTCTCGCTCTGTTGATGACCCCCAGTTTCTTCGAGGCCAACTTGGCCTTGCTTTCCAGATGATCGCGATACTGGCAGTCACTCGAAACATTAAGGCCCAATATACTGATACTGGGCGCGGCTGCAAGGGAAATATTCTGAAAAACTGGTGATACGATAAACGGGATTTGTTTTTATGGTTAACGCGCAAACTTGTGTCTTCAGGGGGTTAAACTGAACTAAGTTCCTTTCACCCATGAGGAGACATTGTCGAGGGATGCCTCAACAGATGCCTTCCAGACAGGTTAGGAAATTTATATTATAATATAGAGTGGGTGGTGTATATCATACTCAATCATAATATACAAAAACTTTTCTAATAAAACGTTATTATGTGGTAAATAGGATACATTTATTCTGACACTCATTATATTTACGAATTAAGTTAAAAGTGAATGCAAATACTTTTATTTAAATCTACAATAAAATTCAAACAGGCGCTTTGATATCCGAAATAAAATGAACTTTTGACAAATATCTATTTATGAAAAGCAAATTGAGATGTATTTCAAGGCGTTTATTTTTTAAATTAATATATTTTTTTATAATTATTCTTTTTATTAAGTTAAATCTTTAATTTACAAATTCTTTTTATTTGAGGCCAGTCGTGGCGCAGCGGCACGAGGTGTGACTGTAAAACCGGTTGTGGGTTCGATCCCCACTTGAGGATATGAAATATTTACTTAAAATTTATATTTCCATTTCTTCGCTCTGGTGTCGAGGTTAAGCGAGGCGTTGAGTTCTGCCACTCAACACGCAATGCCTCCAGAACGGAGTGTCTTAACACAAGGTTCCCTCTGCCTACCTTGCTGTGTGCGGGATACAGCGTGAAGCTGATAAAAAAATCTTTTTAATTGAGATATAAGTAAGGTTTTATATTGATTAAATATTCATTAAATAAGAGTATGTAGATGCTCATTACTCTATACATGTGTATATAATATATAATTGTCACGTCTTGACTGCAAGTCTCCGTGATTACTTAATTTGCAAGATTCACGATTTGCATTATGATTGCACCATCCTGCGTACATTTAATAAATAATATATTTTAAGCTAATAGACTGTACTTACATTTATCATGAATTTGTATTTTAAATTATAAAGTTATACAACAAGATTTCAAGAATGTCACGCATTATTACAATGTTTTGGTATTATTCAATTTTATATATAGTGTGGTATTTTTGTTTTGGCTCAACTGTTTATGCAATTTGTTATGCCAGAAGTTATGTAAAAAGAATTCCTTTTCTAATAATACATATTTAGGCTGCGTTCGTCCTTTTACTTTTTTAAACTTTTGTTTCATATTATTAGAGATTTCTTTTTTTTTTTTGCTTATTACTTTATCCCACACATAGGAGAATAGGCAGAAGGAACCTGGGAACTTAGTGCGAAGACACTCTGTTTCCTATTAAGACACTTTCTCCAGCACTCCGGCACTTTCCACCGAATTCTCGAACCATTGCTAGTTGAGTGGTGGACCTGAACGCCGCACTTGGCTTCGTTACCAAAGTGAGGAAATTAAAATGTAAAATATTTTCCCCCAAGTGGGAATCGAACCACAACCGTCGCGTTTACAGTCGCACACATTTGTCCCTGCACCACGACCATATCATATTTGACCATCGCCCCAATTTTAATACTTTTCAATTGCTTCATGACGAATATTGTCTTTACCATGGGCCGACACCGAATCTAGGGTCCTTAATCTCACAAGTGGAATATGGGGCCTCGAAATAATTTATTTTACTTTCCAACCTGGCCCCAAATTAAGGTTCGTGTTGTGGGTGTGCTCCAATATGTCCTAATATAGCAATGTCTACAATGCTGTATCAAATGTAATATACACGTGTGTATCTTTGCTAATCCATTATATATTATTGATGTCCATATATAATATATGTCGTGTTCCACATTATTTATATTAGTTGTATAGCCAATTTCGATATTTATGGTAACTTAATAATTTCTATTTTTTTATAACGTATTCTTAATATACGTGTTCGATCCTACCAATCGATGACAGGTAATAACATAATAATATTTTTAAAATCCATTTTGTAGTCCGGAAAATTCCCGAAAGCTATAAAATATACGCGTCAAATATAAATAACATCAAAAAATACTTTAAGAATGAGTTCCTATCTTATTCGGGTACCAACCCGGATCTAAATTCTTATAGGGAATTGAATCAAATGTATGTGATACTGACCTGTGAGAAATGCTTAAAACCAGTTAAATACGTTTCGTTTTTAATGTGCACATACTATTTAATTGAGTTTCTCAAACTTTTTACTGCTACTTTGCAAATAAGATACAAAATATATTTTAGTAAAATGAAATGAATATAATAAAAAATAACACTGCACAGCAAGTAATATCCAAAATAACATAAAGAATTCGATTCAAGATAAAAAAGTAACTGCAAAAATAAAAAGGGCAATTACAATCCCATTTTTTCCCATTTAAAACACAAACCTTCAAATAAATAATTCAAGAGTGAGGTATTTAGATATTTAAATATCTGTAATTATTTCCTTCTAGCAACCCCAAAGCGGCGTCCCCCAACTTGAATATTACAACTAAATTATACAAAATTTACATTAAAACTAAATTATACAAATTTAAATAAATTCTAACCTATGTGTTAATTTGACATTATTACTATAAAATTTCATCAAATTCTGTTTAATAGATTTTACGTGAAAAAGAAACAAACATCCTTCCCCACGAACATTCTCATTTATAAAAAAAAATTAAAAGTATGTAGAATCATTTCCGTTTGAACTTCGAACAGTTTAATCCCAAGTAAAAGGCTAGATATAGAGCATGACGTCAAAGTTCTTGGTTGTATTTGCAACGGAAACCGCAATCTATTTTTGATGACAAATAGTCGTAAATAGAAACAATATGTTGAACATTTGCGACGTGCATGCACCGAAGTTAGACGGATGACAACTAAAATAAAAAAAAACAAATTGGCTGTGGAAATGTGAAAATGAAGGATGACAACTGATATTTCAAGCTACTTTGAATCAGAATTTAAGAATTTATTATTTTCCACAAGTTGCAGGTTACTGTGTTTATAAATGTGTATTGAGCCTATCCTGATATTTGTTTGTTTGTTTTATATCTGAATTAAATATAAAACAAACAGCTTCACGCTGTATCCCGCATACAGCAGAGTGGGCAAAGGAAACCTAGTGTTAAGATACTCCGTTTCCCACTATCACCGAATTTTTCGACGCATTGCGTGTTGAGTGGCGGAACTTAACGCCGGGCTTTTGCCTTGGTACAAAGAAATTAGATTATTAAGAACAGTTACAGAGACACTATTGTGCCCCTGTGCCATGAAGGTCTCAATTCTGAATTAAATATGTAAATAGATACATATATTTAGCTTTAAAATTTAGCTTTAAAAGCTTTATAAACCTTCAGGAGAGTAGTTTTATATTTCACTCATTTTAATTTTTTTATTTCTGATAGCCCGTTAACAGTTTCTTTTATTTATGCAGTTTCTATACATATGAAACCATCTCCAAAAAATATAATAATATTCGTGTTAGTTGTTAAATATGAACTTGAGAAAATATTATATTAAATATCGATATACATGTGTTTATAAATTTTACATTTTTTTTATTATATAAATTAATTTAAATATTCTATTCAAACATTAACATTTTTTATGTCTTGACCTCAATAAAATAACTTTAAACATAATAAATTGTTTTTAAATGTTGTTTTGTTATGTGTAAAATTAAGAGGTATAAAATATAAAACTCCTTTGTATCTTTTTACTGTTTTATATGAACGCTGAATTAAACTACAGCTACAATAAAAATCGTAACAAAATGTGATTTTTACTATAATTATTTTTGCTCTACTTTGAAAACCACCGAATGTTTTATTGACATGGAACTCTATCATAATCTGTAGAACGCGGTTTAATTTATAATTGTCATTAATCTTAATGTCAATCAATACCTGACAACTGTACGTCTAATTAAAGTTAAGAAAATGTAATATGGTTAATTATTAAAGCATTAAATTTTTAAAAACCAATTTAAATTTTTAACGTTGTATTTAATATCTAAAATACCAGATATATCTTAAACGTGTATGTGTTCCATTAGACTTTAAAAAGTTGAAAGATTAAGCTAAAGAGAGCTTGAAAGTTTTTATTCTCGATTTACATTGGACAACAACTTTGCAGGTTTCGATTTCTCCACGAGATAAAGTAGAAATATTGTTTAAAATAAATAATTTACAACAATGCATATTTGTTAAAGCAAGTTTTCTTTTCTTTTTTTATAAGCTTCACACTGTATTCCGCATATACCAAGGTAGACAGAGGGAACCTGGGAACCTAATGTTAAAACACACTGTTTCCATTAAGACATTTTCGTTCCTCATTTTCCACCGAATTTTGAGACATTGCGTAATATGCTGAGTTGAATGACGAAACCCAAAGCTGTGCTTTACCTCGAAAAGACTCAATATTTTATTTCCCCAAATGGAAATCGAACTCACAACCGTTACATTTACAGTCACAAACCCCTTGTGCCAACGGGCCAAGACAGCGACAAGCAAGTCTATATTTTATATACAAATTCATATCTTTAACTTTGTTTGTGCATTCTCTATAATAACTTATGAAATAATTTAATTATAATATGCCCTAAAATAAAATTTTCTTAAAAAACTTTAATAAAATATTATGAATCATAAACATCATAAAAAAATTAAGTAATTAAGGTGTGAATCTATAACAATTGTTTGTTATTTTTTACTTTTATTAGGTTTTTTTACATGAAATTAAATATTATCCTCCTTGTAAATTGTAACTTAACAAATAATATCTAATAACTTAAGTATATACCTACCCTTTGTAATTTGACCTAATTGGTAATTCTCTTCTTATACCTTATATACATTAAAATTGTTATATATACATACATACATACATACATACATACATATATATATATATATATATATATATAACAATGTATGTGAAATGTATGTACATATATATACATTTTATCTCGTTTTAAATCAAATTATGTATATATCACAGCGAAATTTAAAGTAAAGTAAGGCAATTATAATTTTAAATAACATTAATTTTTAATAACATTAAAAAGACAATAAACTTGTAACTTTACAAATATACACAAAATTCCAAATATTTACCAAAAATTAATATAACCATGTACTTATATAAACGAATATGAATATAATAAAAAATCTGTTATTTTTATTTTAATCTGCATACATCAGTTCGTCTTTTGCGCTACATGCAGAGAGAACTTACTATCTAATCTCCGGTCATTTATAAATATTGAGTATCTAACCAAACGCTATCTCAGAATCAGACGCAGATCTCCGGTCATTTATAAATATTGAGTATATAACCAAACGCTACCTCAGAAAGTATGGGCGTATCTAGAGATATTTTCCAGGAAGGGCCTAGACTTTATCATTGAAGAGATATGTTAATGTACAGGCTTTTTTTTATTAATCAAGGTATTTTTTTGTTATTTTAATTTCTGGGGTGGGCACAAAACTATTCTCGGGCAAGCACGGCCCATCCCGCCCTACTATTCCTACGCCCATACCAGTAAGCCTCGAATATTTTAAAAGTTGCATACCAAATCTATGATAATGTCTATTATTGAACTGCCTATTTACATGTTAAATTTAGTACTTACATCACGCAAATAGTACGTGTTTGTTGATGTAGCCTTAAACAGTAATATACGTGAACTCGCTGATCTTTCGCACTGTCGTTCCTTTTGTACCTACAAAATGCTATTGGATATAAATATAGCAGATAAGCACATACATTAAAAAAAATGATAATTAGCTTCACGCTGTATCCCGCACACAGCAGGGTAGGCAGAGAGAATCCAGTGTTAAGACACTCCGTTCCCCACTTTCCGCAGAGTTACAAAACTGCCTCCAGAGGCATTGCGTGTTGAGTGGCGGAACTCAACCCCGCGTAAATAAATATTTCACTTCATCGAGTGGGGACCGAGGATTGAACCCACAACCAGTCGATTTTACAGTCACACTTAGTGCCCCTGCGCCACGACTGGCCTCAAGCACATACATATCTTCATAAAACAATAAAAAATTGCTTCCACCTGTTCAAGCTTTAAAGTTTTAATAAAAAAAAATCTCTCTCCAGTATATATTTTTTTAAAATAAAAAATAGCGCTTTGTAGAGGTGAGATAAAAAATGAGAGGTATAGATAAAAAATAGAGACGAATCGTTTACACACCCAAATTTTTACATGTCAACACAATAAACAATATGAACCGTTTACGTCATAATAAACAACATGCTATAATATTTAATTATCGCCTGCATGCGTATTAGTAATGTGAGTAAAGGAATCTAAATAAATAAATTTTACTAAATACGGTACCGATCGGTGCAATGACGTAAAATATAATATACCTATATAACTTTATCTTTAATTAGGAGCCGATCGTGGCGCACGGGCACAAAGTGTGACTGCAAAATTGACTGGTTGTGGGTTCGATCCCCACTAAAGGAAAATGAAATATTTACTTACATATAGATTTTAATTTCTTCGCTCTGGTGTCGAGGCAAAGCGCGGCGTTGAGTTCCGCCACTGAACACGCAATGCCTCCAGAACTCGGCGGAAAGTGAGGGACGGTGTGTCTTAACTTAAGGTTCCCTCTGCCTATCCTGCTGTGTGCGGGATACAGCGTGAAACTGTTATAATTGAATTTAATTCGATTCTATATAACGTTATAATAATGCAGCAACCAATCTGCTATAATGACATGTAACCTTTGTTTTTTATTTAAAATAAATATAAATAGATTAACGTTAATTATAAAATTAACTATCGGGATGTAACTTTTACCGATACATTGAAAACTTTCAATCTCGACCACCCATTTGGCAAAAGATTAAATTTTAGAAATACCTTTCTTAACGCATACCTCCGGCGTTATTCCTATCTATATGTCAAATTATCAAATCAAACCGTAAAACGATTCGATCATTAAGTTGATGAATTAGCCACTTTGTTACTTTGTTATCTTAGCGTATTTTTCTTATTTTGGGAGAAAGCAACGAAGAACCTACCAATATATCACTCTGTTCTTATTTTACATGTATATTTAGAAAAATATTTTACACATTAAAAAGATATGGATCTTAATTGGTTCTGTTTATAATTTACAATACCTTTATTACTATTTAATACAGAAATTAAAAATATTAAAAAAAAATGGAAACATACGAAACTTTCTTCTTTTTCTGTTGCAACTTTCAAATGTCATTTTATTTATTTAAAAATATATTGAGTTTATTATTAAAAACTACTTCTAGCTCGCAACTTCGTTTGTGTGGACTATACGTAATAAAATATATTTTCCCCTTTAAACAAAACAAAAAAAATAATTCAATATAAATATAAAAAAAAAAATTAAATTAAATCAGCTTCACGCTGTATCCCGCACACAGCAGGGTAGGCAGAGGGAACCTAGTGTTAAGACACTCCGTTCCCCACTTTCTGCCGATTTCTGGAGGCATTGCGTGTTGAGTGGCAGAACTCAACGCCGCGCTTAACCTCGACACCGGAGCGAAGAAATGGAAATATAAATTTAAGTAAATATTTCATCTCTTCGAGTGGGGATCGAACCCACAACCAGTCGATTTTGCACACACCTCGTGCCGCTGCGCCACGACCGGCCTCATAATATAAATATAATATAAATAAACTTTATATCTCGGCAATATAAATATAATATAAATAAACTTTATACTTTTTTAATTTAATTGCTCAATTGATAAAATTGACTGAATTAAAACTTGATTACGTCTATAGAACCCGCGGTGTAGGTTAGCAATATAAAAACATGTTTACTTTCGGTATATGACTCATATACGAGTAGATACCAGTCTGTACTTACCCACATTTGTCAAATTTATGTGAAAGTACTGTTGCAATTCTTAATTCCAAGCACGGCACTGTCGTTAAATAAGAAACCATCTAGGACGTCCTTCAGTTTGTATAAACAACAACAGCAAAATAAACTTTACATATGTTGTAATTGCTTGAAGCATAAATCATCTAAAACCATAAAGTAATGTCATATTTTATTTTATCGCTGTATTCCACACAAAGTTTGGTAGATAGACAGAACATGAGAACTTGGTGTTAAAGACACTCCGTTCTCCACTTTCCGCTGGAATGGAGGCATTGAGTGTCGAATGGAGGAACTCAACGCCGCGCTTTACCTTGTTAACAGAGAGAGGAAATTAAAATATTAAATTCCTGCTTTCTTGGAGTTGTAATCGAATCTTCAGCCTATCGCGTTTACAGTTGCACGACTGACTTCGCACTTATCTATAATGTACTCATTGAACTGTGTTATCATAGTATTGGCAACTTGCAGATGATATTCTAAAATACACATTTTTTCAAAAAACTTGCTAAGTTCTTTTAAATTGATGACAGTTATTTGTCTTTTTATCTAAAAAAAATCTTAAAAGGAGAGATCCTATAGATCATAGATATGAAAGATATCTATTGTAAAATTATTAATAAAAATTTAAAAAAAGATGATTTTGGGATCTTGTAATTAAATTTAAAACAATTGCAAATATGCATATTTTTGCAATCTTCCTTTAAAAATTTCGTAAAACTCAAACTTAAATTGTAATTATGTTAAAAACCTATAAAATGAGCGTTATCTTCAATTATAATCTGCAAAATCACTTTAGGCATTTGCATTTAGTCAAACATATTACATGAATCTCAAAACTAGTTTTAAATTTATAAAGTGAATTTGTTTTAAAATTATATGGTGAAGAACCTAACGAGTTTCACATGGAAAACAAGTATCTTTACATTTAAAATTAGCATTTTGCTAACAACAAGGAGATGTTACGTGACGTAATACGGCAGTAAACCCACGACCATCCATGTGTCAATCTCAAGTTAATGGTCAGCTAGAATTGGCTCAGTTTCAGTGCAAGCGGAGCCCAGCTCGCGTTCTGTATGCGGCCAGCCAGCGCGCACATCGGGGACTCTTTATATATAAAAGGAGAACTTACGAAACCGTTAACACATTCGGACTATAGCCTGTTCAGGAAGTCACCTGCTTCTTCTGTCACCGGACATCACAACATGTTGCTAATTTTGGTAATTATTTTGTGCTTTTTTTTTATTCAGTAAATTTTGTTTATTACCTATAAACGAAAATTTACTGAAATTGCAATTATGTTTAATGATAGTGTTTAATGAATAGATAGATATACAATAGTGATTTGAACTTTAGATCTGACGACCTTCCCGCTGATTACGTTATTCCTTTAAAGACATGTCGCAAAAACTTCACTTCTTGTCTTGTAGTGCTCAATGTTTAACCGCTGCTACTAAATGTATGTCATTCGAGTTTAACGTTTACGAATACCTTTAACACTTTAGAAATAATTTATTTAAAGACTAGCAATATATATGGTGATAATATTAATATAACAAAATTTTACCCACAACATACTAGTCTCAAAATTCATTTAAAATAATAATCGTTAAGAGAAGGTCGAATTCTTTGTTATGTTATTATACTATCCTAACTGGTTTTCTATAAAAATAATTATGTTGTCATAACATCCACACCTTAGCATATAATGTTTTTCTTTTTCCTAATGTTTTTTAAAGTGTCATCTGCATTGCTTGAAAGTTGTTTTAACTAAAAATAATATAGAAAGACATGGAGCTACGAATCTCGCTCTAAGATACCTGTGATATAGTTTATTTATATCCCAATTTCAGATCGTAGGGATCGCCTCCTTAGCGCAATTATTAGGAGCTAGTCCTCTCGTAGAAAATCAATCACAACATCAAGTATTAAATTATCAAATGGAGACTGCAAATATGCCTAATTCTTACAAATTTCAGTAAGTACTTTTTATATTCTTTTTTCTAACGACGACGAAGCGTTTAAAAAAATATCGATTAGATGAACAAAAAAAAATTTTAATTATTCTTTAATAGTAGCCGGTAAGTTGAAATTGCTTCCGCAGTAGCGATTTGTTCTCACAGTAATTTGGGGAAAACATGAAAAAATGTAAATATGTCATATGATATCAAGACTCCAGGAATATGGTGCTATGTTTAATGGACAGTACGTAGAGGCATTTTATGTTTATATTAATTTAATACTCTCTTTAGCTTTTCTTTATAGATTCATCAATATTTTAAAATTCTCGTTATCATATACTTGTTAGCATATACTTGAGGCCGTCGTGGCGCAGGCACATAAGATTGTGACTGTAACGTGGTGGTTGTGGGTTCGATCCCCACTCGAGGGAATGAATTATAATTTGTTAATATTTTCATTTCTTCGCTCTGGCACCAAGCCAAAAGCCCGGTGTTGAGTTTTACCACTCACACAATGCCTTTAGAAATCTGGCGGAAAATGGGAAGCGGAGTGTCTTAGCACTAGGTTCCCTCTGCCTAACCTGCTGTGTGCGGGATACAGCGTGACGCTGATTGTAATTCTTTTTAGTATTTACTTGAGTCGGTCACGGAATTATCTTAGACTAAGGTGTTTGTGTCGTTAAAATACGAGTACTAGTATATATTGAAGACTCAATGACGTGATAATATTTTATAGACTTACTGAGATACAGAAAATATTTTCATTGCAATATAAAGTGTATATTAATAGGTGTTATGTAAGTATTAACAGTAAATATGCCTTGTATAAGTAATTACTGCTATATAATATTATCATACTATAATTAATTATTCTAGCAAGGGAGTGAGTGCATGAACATATTATGTATGTATGTATATATGACTTAAATTCTTTTATAAATATTTTTTATAAAAATAAAGATATTTTCTGAATATTCCAATAAGAACAATTTAAACCAGTTACGTTTATTGAATCTTAATTGAAAATAGACTTATATATACAGATTCTAAGCTAAATAAAAAAATCTCCGAAATTATATTAATAATTTTACGTATACCCATTTTGTTTCAATTATAATTATTAATAATATTGTATATTATTAACATGATACGAAATACGTAAGCATATTACCAATTTAATTGGTAAAAAATGTCATTGAAGATTAATCGCTTTGTGAGAATCAACAGGTATCTAGCTAATTCATCATTTTAAACAAAAAAAATATGTTCACAAAAAATAAGAGATATAAAAAATATAAAACGATTTTGTCATTCTATTACAGCTTGCGACACAGGCAGCTCCCAAAAATAAAGAATGGTTTTTGTATTATAATAATAAAATTTTATGAATAAAAACCATTTAATTAAAGCACAGGCTGAATAATTATATGATATACTACATATTTATTTCAATATATTTCAGCTTTTTTAAAGTGTTAATATACACTTAGGAAAGAAAAATACTTATTCAGGAAACGTATAAAAAAAAATTTATACGTTTTTTAGCTTAGTGGTCAGAGCTCTGGTCGGTTTCCAGGAGGCGCGTGTTTGAGTCCCGCTACGTTCAAATTTTTATACGTTTTCTAAATAAGTATATTTCTGCTTATTCCTCTTTAAGCCTACATACAAGTGTTTAACATGAAAAGGCACAGTAGAATTTCCGATAGCATAACTTTTAACTTTATTTATAAAGTTTTACCTCTATAAATAGACTTAAAAGTGATGTTATCCACTATTTAATGTTTAAAATGTACGAATTTATCAAGATGTTGTTATTAAATATTATAGAATTGTTTTATTTTATTTTTATTACATTATTTTGAATGCCTAATGTTTCGCGCTCAGACACTCTATGATCAATTTTATTGAAAATATATAAAAATAAAAATCTAAATCCATTTCTATATAACGGTATCGGGTCTTAGTCCTGACTCTTGAGGCAATATCGTGCCTAAGTGAAATTTGTGGTTCCGTGATAAGAATTATTCGATAACATTTACTTTATTTTAGTTAATTGTTTTAATTGGCTGTTCTAATAACTCTAATCGAGATGTTACTGGACAACGACCTGTCCTCCCACATTCCCGACTCGTTTCGTATACGCATATACACACATAAAAATATGTATCCGCCTCTGAATGTATTTTAAGTTTTTTGACCTCAAAACATTAGTAATATTTTTATTTTACATGTAATTAAAATGTTTGAAACAGTTTTCTCATAAACAATTTTATTTTAAACAATGGACACATGTTTTATGTACTGTCCGCAAAAAAATACCGTGTGATCTTATTTTCGTTCGTCATTGTGTTGTGTCTAATTAGGTGTTATAGGTAATTCCAGCAATATTTGAAATTTTATTTTGTATGATTTATTTTATTTAGAAGAAAAAGATTAGAATATTAATGAACTATAAATACAAAAAAAAAACAAACATTAAAATGTCATGTCCGCGCAACGGGAAATTGATATATGATTTTCTTAAAATATAATTTCTTTTTATCTGTGTGAGATTCTGTATTTATGTTTTAACGAGTAAAAAGATTTTTATGTAAAATATAGCATGTAACTTTTAAGTAAGTTTATTATAAATACCTAGTGAGCATTTGTATACTAATCTAAAATCCTGTATTTTCTGATCTTCTTACAGTAGGGGTTGCCTGGAAGAGATCACATTACACCAATGCGTTTCTTGCTGATTATTTTTCTTCAGCTTCACGCTGTATCCCGCACACTGCAGGGTAGGCAGAAGGAACCTAGTGTTAAGACACTACATCCCCCACTTTCTGCCGAATTCTGGAAGTATTGCTTGTAGAGTGGCAGAACTCAACGCCGCGCTTGACTCTTCGACACCAGAGCGAAGAAATGGAAATATAAATTTAAGTAAATATTTCATCGCCTCGAGTGGGGATCGAACCCACAACCAGTCGGTTTTACAGTCACACTTTGTGCCTCAGCGCCACGACTGGCCTCTTTTTTCTTATTTTGTATTTTATCATGTTGGTGTAATAAAGTATTAAATAAATTAATTAAATAAGATTTATGCAATCGACGTACAACAGATTAGGCGCTTACGTTGTCAATTACCTGACATTGTCAAGTAATAGCTTGATTATTCTAGTACGTGCTCTGGTATTGTTATTGGCGAAAGCAAATATTTAAAAGTGGATTTCGGTTACACATCCGTATTTTGATCGATGGGTGCTATGTACATTGAAGAAATAGCATTAATAATTAGTTGGTCAGTTTAGATTTTTATTACAAACGTAAAAACACCACTAAATTTGGTGGCACGGTGGATAGTGTTTGACGAGATAGTTCTAGATTTGATTTTAATTAAAATTATTATATTTTTCTTTGAGTTTGACGCTACGTTTTCTCTAGCTACTCAAACAGAAAAGAAATACATAAATTTAATTACTTTTCTTTTATATAATTATTATTAGACATTTCTTCGATTAGATAGACACAACGCGGTATTAGGTACCGACTCTATACATGGTATTTAGATCGTCCACCACACAAAACACACGTAAATCGGAACTAGCAAGCTTCTCGGATTTTCTCTCTGCCTATTCTACGGTATGTGACAGAACTGTAAAATAGATAAAAACTCATCGCAAAATCTTATAAAATAATCATTGAAATCCTTTTAAATGATTATGACTGATCATCAGATGAAATGACGTAATAAAATCACGTGTTCCGTAATTTATATGGAAAAATTATATTTCTTATTTGGTTAAAGTGTTAATAACATAAATACATATTCTTTGGATTTCTACAACTCCTACATTCGTTTTAAATTAGTCACTATGTACATATTAACCATCTTTCTGTTTATATAATACATATAATTACTATAAATTCGTGTGTATCTATACATATAACAACACTAACCGATCGCTATCTGCACATAGAAGATATATGAAAAAATGTAATAGAACCAAAACCGTGGTTTTTTTATCTAACAAATAGACAAAAATTTGAAAAATTTAATCTCTGAAACGGCTTAAACTATTTAAATGCAGTTTTTAATATACTATTTTGGCACAGTTTCCTTAGCATTTAATGTTTGTTTTATTTAAATCAGTGTCAGCTAAAACCTATTTCACGGTGTATCCCACATATAGCAGGGTAAGTCGAGGGAACTTAAACTTAAAACCGACTGGTTGTGGGTTCGATCCCCACTCGAGGAGATGATTTATTTACTTAAATTTATATTTCCATTTCTTCGCTCTGGTGTCGAGACAAAACGCGGCGTTGAGTTCTGCCACTCAACACGCAATTCCTCCACAATTCGGCAGAAAGTAGAGAACGGAGTGTGTTAACACTAGGTTCCCTCACAATAAAAAATCAGAAAAATGGATATTTATATTACGGATCAAAACTATCACAAACTTATAATTGTTGTTATTGTAAGCCTGTCGAGGGCACAAGTAAAGGACTGCAAACGCGACTGGTTGTGGGTTCGATCCTCCAAGTATTTATTTAAATTTATATTTTCATTTAAATCAAAATCGAAATATAAATCAAAAAACAGCAAATTCGGCGAAAAATAGAGAATAGAGTGTCTTAACAAGGTTTCCTCTGCCTACCCTACTATATACGAGATACAGAGTTAAGCTGATTTACTTTATTTTATAATAGTAGTTATATTCATATCAGTGAATGCATTCGCCTACAAACATAAATTTGTCAACTTTTATAAATTGTAATTCCTGTTGACCAATAATCCATAAGAAATTAGTATATAAAGGGGTCCGGTGGTCTAGTCCGACTTGCGTTTGACCGATTTGTTAAAACACTTCCGCTTTTCGTAATGCTTTAAGCTCGCTTTAAAGATTGATTGATGTTTTCAACTAAAATAATGTTTTACTATTATAGTTCAGTAGTTTCAATAGTAATAGATTATAAAAATTTTAGCTAATAAATGAAATTCACATTTAAATATAACCTGGCAATCTTATTTAATTACATTTCTCTAACTGTAAATATTTTTGTAATTTATTTTTATATTTAATATTTAAATTTGTAACTGCTTAAGCATGTTTAACCTATTAACTGCAAATTGTGATGTACATGGACGGTGACATTCCATTGTTTAAATTTCATAACACAATGTACAATAACTTGCTTTATATCAGTGCAAAAACCGTAATTTTACAACACTTTTTAAAAAAGTTATTATCAAAAGTAGTTTCATAATAAGACCATGTTCAAATTATTCATCTTACACCACCTTACTGGTATAGTTGATTCTTGTCTGTCAAAACTTTTAACATCCATGCCATACATGGCTTAATGAATGTCAAGCGACGACATAAAACGAAATTCGTAAACAAAAACTTGATATTTAAATAACGTATTGTGTCTTTTGTATATTGTTTTCGAATACTCTTTTTTTTTTTTTTTAATTAATGGCTTGATTTTGCGATGACAGTCGAATACTCTTTAAAGAGCATTTGTATATGTAGGTCGCCATTTATAATACTTTCCTTTTTCCCTTTGCCGTATTCTCCAAACCAGATTGAGTGTGAGTACATTTGGAGACAAAACCTACGCCAATAAAAGATTATATATTTATTTTTCACTCTTAATTCTGATATATATTATATTTTTTTATATAGCAATACTTATTTTCTGCCATACTGTAATTATATTTCACTTACATGATTATGGTGGAAGAGAGAGGCCGTCTACTTCAAATTTGAACATTTTATTTTCAGTTTTAGACATACTAATAAATGTAATTCAGATAGCTTATCATTTGCTACTCAGTAAATGTCACAGAAAAAATAGTATCAGGTAAAAACTATAACAAATAATAAATAAATAATACAGTTTATCGGATCTATCCGCCACACTAGTCAAGGGTTGCAATATTTACTTTCGTTTACACATCAAAACTGACAACTGAATGGTTTCTAATCAATAATCCTTCAATGACCCTTAAATGTAATAAGCATACAGACAGACACATAGAAACTTAAAATTACAAATAAATATGGATTCTTTATTTATTATATATTCTTTTAACTGATGCTGTTTGTATGTCATTGTGATTACTTATTTGTATGTGTTTATAAGTTCAGGTTTAGTGTAGACAGTCAGTCTATAATCATAATTTTGATTACTACCATTACCAATATTAAATATGAGTATAGCAACACAAGCGATATAAGAAGTAAAAATAAACCAAACTAAGCAATAATAATAAATAACATTTGATAGAGTCTGCATTCGCTATAACTTTCTTTAAAACATTGTACGACTCTCGTATAACCGTTTATGTTTTTATTATTATATAATGTTTATTATAATAAGAAATATGTGTATCAGTATATTGTTATATATACCTGTACATATATATAACACATAAAAGTTATCTTTTAGTCAAAAATAGAAACGTAAATCCTGAGTATCAGTCATCAGTAAAGAATTCATTATTATTAAAAAAAAGCTCTAATCACATTACAATATTGAGCGTCTATTATATTTGAATAGATAAATAAATTTGAATAGCTTCTATGATTCACGTTTGTTGTCAAAATTTCCTAACTGAGGTGGTTTTAATTTTATCATTTCAAATGACTCACTTAAAAATACTCACACGAATGCTCGTACCTTAATATAATATAATATTTAATATTGCTCTTTTGTAAATTTAGTTCGTTGTTTAATACATTTCGGTAAAAGTTTTGTTTCTTATTTTTTTTATATAACTGGAAACATCGGACTGTTAAACAAGTTGAATTATATCGGCGTATACGTGAAAAAAGACATATTCAACTTTAAACACACTTTGAGGCCAGTCGGATCGCAGGGCCACAAACGTGCGATATAGTCGCACGTTTGTGGCAACCTTGAAACCTAGTATTAATATCCTCCGTTCCCAGCTTTCCGCCGAAATCTCGAGACATTGCGTGTTAATTGACGGAACTCAACGACGCGCATTGCCTCGGTACCAGGGCGAGGAAATGATAATATTAAATAAATACTTCATTACCATGAGTGGGAATCGAACCCACAACCGGTCGCGCTTACAGTCTCACTTTGTGCCCCTTTGCCACGACTAGCCTCAGAATTTAAGAATAAAAAAAAATCATCAAAAATCAAAATAAAGTAATCGAAAAAAAAAAATTTCAGCGTAAAACTAAAAAAAATATGTAATTATAAACCAATCATGCATAAGCATGACAATTAGGAGATTTAGAAACTGAAGTTATATTTAATAAAATATTAACATTAAAATAAAATATTAAATTCCAGCTACGATGCCAGTGATGGATCCTCTCGTACAGAACAAGGATCCATGCAGGATACTGGAACTGGAAATACTGCACTTAACGTACTCGGTGCCGTCCGATGGTACGACGACAAGGGGCATTTATACGAAATGACATACAAGGCGGGAAGAAGAGGCTATAGAACTATTATAAAGAAAATATCATAGAAAACTAATATTATTCGATACTAAAAACGATATTATAATTTATTTGGTTGTAATTATTAGTATAATTAAGTATTTATTAAACTAAATTATTATTTATGTTTTTTTTACGATTCCCCTTATTAGTTACACTCAAAAATATAAATTAAATTAAATCAGCTTCACGCTGTATCCCGCACACAGCAGGGTAGGCAGAGGGAACCTAGTGTTAAGACACTCCGTTCCCCACTTTCTGCCGAATCCTGGAGGCATTGCGTGTTAAGTGGCAGAGCTCAACGCCGCGCTTTGCCTCGACACCAGAGCGAAGAAATGGAAATATAAATTTAAGTAAATATTTCATCTCCTCGAGTGGGGATCGAACCCACAAGCAGTCGGTTTTACAGTCACACTTTGTGCCGCTTCCCCACGACTGGCCTCATCATTCATTATATATTTTAATATTTTTTTTATTTTAACTGACAATAAATCATCTATACTTTTGTACTAGTATACATTATTATAATCGAATTTAAAATTAAATTTCTTACCTTAAATCTGCTTATAATAATGGCCTATATCAATAATCGTTAGTTTGATTTCATACATAATTGATAATAACATTAACCACGGTAAGCTTTAACTAATTAATTCGGTATGTAGAATAAAACAACCCATTAAAGAATATTTACATAACTTAAGAATGAATTTTACAATATTAAAATGTGGTTATGTTAAAAAGCCAAGGTTTACATCTTTTAGAATTTATTGATAGTTTGAAAAATGTCGTAAGATAAAATCGTTAAAATCCGTCGTAAAATAATTACGAAGGAGATTTAGCTAAATACGTTATGTGCAGAGTAACTTCTAAGAAGTCTTCTTCTAAGAAGTTTTTATCGTATATTCAATAAAATATAAAATAATTAATAAGCTGAACATTATAATAACTTTTGGTTTATCCAATAATATGAAGATATACGCTTTAAAGTAAATGCCGCGAATTGAACGGGATGAATGTATCACTTGTCTCGCAATTTTCTCTTTCTTTAGCCTCCCGTATGTAGCAGTGTAGACAGATAGAACCTAATATTAAAATATTTTGTCAACCGCTTCAAGACATTGCGTGTTTTATTTAAGCGGGAATTTTTTTTAGTTTAACGCTGTATCACGTACATATCAAGATAGGCAGAGTAAACTTAGTGTCAAGACATTCCGTTTCTCTTCCGTTCTTCGAATTCTGGAGGCATTGCGTGTTGAGTGGCGGAAATCAACGCCGCTCCTTGCCTCGTTACCGAACGGAAATATTAAATATTTCATTTCGTCAAGATTCCCAGCACGATTGCACGACTAGCTTCAAAAAATTAAAGTAATTTAAATATAATCCTTTTTCGAGTCAGGATAGACATATAATCAGAGCAGAGCAGTCAGATATAGAGTTACTGCACTACCACACCTTATAATGTCAACCTTTCCATGTTGTTCAAAATCGTTATAACAATTATTTGGTATTGTAAGAATATTTTATGTATATATTAGGTTTAAAACAAGCGACGGTGTGTCACGTAAAGAAGAAGCGGAACTCATCACAGTAGGAGAGCATCAAGGTATTGGTGTGAGAGGCTCATACTCCTACATAGCCCCAGACGGCGTGCAGTACATAGTCTCGTTCACCGCGGATGACAAAGGCTTCAAACCGCAAATTCGTGTGGCTTCTCCTGATAGTCAATAAATATATTTTATAAAGTTCTGTAGTTGTTTCATTTTCTATATTATTGATGTAATGGAGTATTGTTATATTTGAACTAGTGTTTTTATTTTATTATATTTGTTATTATTACTTTACATAAATAATAAATTTAAATATTTAAGCAGATTTTTAAAGGTATATTTGGCTGAATTGCACAAAATTTATTAGGGAAAACCGCTTAAATTTTACTTACTACTGCCAGCAACTTCGCTTGCGTGGACTTAATGACTTTTCTTCGGCCCAAAGTTAAATCGGCTTTTAACGTGTGCTTAAAGAAACCTCTCTGTTTATTTATACTATAGTAAAATATTGCTATGAGGTATACATACAAAATTACATGCGTTATCAGTTAAGACAACATTATTTCTTAACATGACATCATTTTAATATATGCAATTGTGTAGCTGATCACTTAGTTCTATATGAGACGTTCTAGATCTTTGATTATGACTTTAGCTTATAAAAAAGTACTCGTCAAGTTAAATAACTTTAATATTCGGCCAATTTTCTAATCTTTTAGACTTTCAAGTTCGAAGGATTGTGTGTTTAGTGTCGTGATTTCAATTAAATCATTGTTTCGAGTGAGGACATAACCCACAATCTACAGCTTATAGTCAGAGATTGGCCCATTTCCAGTACGTTAACTCAATTTTCTATTTTTTTTATTTGTTTTTATTCCATTTTCAGAATATCCATATTATATATTCAACCTAAATTCATTTTCCATCACGAGTCACGGTTTAAAGTATAGAGAGTCTTTATCTGTTGTTTCAATATAGCATGGATATAGATATTTTGTACCCGGGGGCTAGTTACATTGTAGCGTTAGTTTCGAACAAGTAAAATAAAAAAAACAGAAAGTAAAGCGACAATATTAAAAAATAACATAGCATATCAATTTTTTTTAGAAATTAAATTTATTTCAGCAAGACATTCATGGTCACCAATAATTATAATAGCCGTGTATTGAGATAAATGATATATTTTACATTAAATAGTAATAAACATTATTATAGACTCTTATGAATATAAAAGAATGCCTAAGCCCTAGGAACTTGCACATTGTTAACAAATAAATTTAAAAAAATAAGGTGATACGTAAATATTATTATGTAATATCACTTATAAAATATTGACTTCATTATATTAGAATAAGCGTGGTTTAATAGTAAATTGGCTGATTCATGTTTTATATAAAATCTAAAGAGAGTGCGGGATACAGCGTGAAGGTGATTTTTTTTTAAAGAGAATATTATTTGCCTCTACCAACTCTTCAAAATATGGAAAATATGCCTTATTTTTAACATAAAAATATTTCTTTGCTGAAGAAATGAAATTTTTTACATAACCTGTTTTTTAAAGCTGAGAAATGTTTTTTTTTTTCACCTACATGAGACGCTGCAAAATCGTTCGTATATGTCACCATCGGAATACCCTGCAGTTTTTCTTAGCACACCTACAGCCTCGATAACTTGCAGAATGATCACTTCGACTGTCTTAAAGTAGCTTCTCTAGAGTAGGGGGAGTTAGAGATGTGCACACCATCATTTCTTACCCCTGACCTACAGTGGCAAAGCGGGTTTGCACTAACGCTTGACTAACGACCGTCTCTGCAACCTCCTTCAGTGCGATATCTGACCCGCAGAAGTTACCGCTGCAGACCAACCAGTATAGACTGAATACTGGTATACTTATTTTCATTAAATAAAAATCAATCTTTGGATATTAATATTACTTGAGTATCTTTTATTTTTTTAAATATGCCGTATTTTTATTATATGTCATTGCAATAGTTACCCACGCGGAGGCATATGTTTAGGCAGTTACCTTTTGTAAAATTATTAACATTATTAAGGCGCATGAAATAATTTCACCGATACCCATTTTGTACGAAATTTCAACCAAAAGCCAAAAAAATTATCTTTAGCTTCTAGATCTGGAAGACTATTCTCTAACGCCACATTATTATCAACCTTTCCCCCTTGTAAATTTGAGGATTGTCAGTAATTCACATTTTATTACATTTCATTAATATATTAAAATAATTATAAATACGATTCTTTCTAAAGTAAGTAAGTACACGTCAATATTTTATGTATTATACAAAGAAATTATAATGTCTTATTTTTAAATCGACACAGTACAAAAAAAGTGAATACATGTCTACATTCATTTAATTTATGACCGTAACCCCACGAGTACGTAAATTAATAATACATTTATTTTCAAGTAACTTCATTAAATTATCATATTTTTGTAACAGTTAGTCTTATTATCGACTTATCCAAACGTGTATACACGCGATGACATTTGATATTTTGAAATTAAACAAATACCAACGTAACAAAGAATGTTTTAGAAGCCAAAAGGGCATCGAAACAAAATGCATATTGTTTTTTTTTGGCCTTGTCTTGTAAGAAATTGATAGTATAATAAAAAAACCGATCAGTTTATAATTTTTTATTTAAGAGGATATTACGGAAATGAGAAATGGTAAAATTGTAATTTACCCCTCACCTTTTGATTAGATTTGTTTAATATTTGGTGTCAGCTTATTTTTTGCGTTGGTATAATGTTGTCTGGTGGTTTATGCTTGTGCTGGTTCATCTCCTTCCTTATTCTCAACGGGTTGGTAACCATTTTTGTCAGCTACGAAACTAACTGAAATTTTCTGTCCATCAGGAGCTACATATTTGTAGCTTCCCTTAACAGAAAGTCCTTGTTGGTCAGTGTCGTTCTTGTATTCACCTTGCTCTTGTCTGGAAGTACCATCACTTGTTTCAAACCTAAAATGTTACATGAATTATTATTTATTCAAATTAATCAACGTAATGCTTAAATAAGGAATAATAATAATTAAATTTTGTTACGTTGTACTCGTATCTACATATAAAATCAGTTATCTCCTTCGATTATTGAGTAAGGTTTTACTTTACGACCTTGTTTGAAGATGAATAATTATCTAAATTTTACTAACACTTAATGTTGTAATAATTCATCTTTTATATTTACATGAGTTGTTTACTGCATTTACATTTTATGCACAAGGTCGTGTGGTATTCATATTAAAAATTATAAATATAAATAGATGCAGTTTATTTGTTTTATACACTGTAGTGGTAATAAATATACCTTTATATTTATAGACGTGCAATAAGTTTAACTAGCATTGTAAAATCAATATATTGTCATGTTAGTGTTTTATTTACGTATTCATATTAAATTAATCGTTATTTTTTTATCTCTTTTTACTTTTATTGTATTGTATAGTTATTTATAAAATAAATAATATACTCACTCAAAATTATATCCATTTACATCCACCTCAGAGTCTTGCTTTAAAATTTCAACAGGTTGCGCCTGAGGCTGGTCTTGAGGCAACGCACAAGCTAGAGCCAATGCTGCTAAAGCGAAAAGTGTCTGGGAAACAATTATTAAAGGCATTAGTGAAATAATTCGTAAATATGAGCAAAATATTAAGAAAACGTTTCTTTAAATGTTAAAATTGTTGGTAATCTATTAAGAAACTTAATAAAAGTGTAGCAAACTAAACCTAAACCTAAGAATTCCTTCATAGAATCAGATTTAATAAGATTATTGCTCTAAATTATGTGCAAATGCCAATGCAAGTATTATATTAATATATATATTTTTACTAAGACTGAGAATTACTTTTACTTTTTTATTATATAAGTTTTGAAAAAAATAGTATGTGCCAAAAATATGTCAAATTAACGTTAACATCCACCCGCTTTATAATTATTGTAATTATTTTATGTAACGAGAATATAAATGAACAATATGAAACAGACGAAACAAAGAAAACATATTCTAACTTACAATCTTCATCATTTTGATTTTTACAAGAAAAAATACTGGTGAACTGGACAAGACCCGAGCAAGTATATTTGGAAGTATCAACGTATGGGCTATAAATATCATTTTAATATTGACAATGCGTTTCGAGGTTTCATTGACATCACAGGTGCTAATCACTATCATGCATACAGCTTACTTAAGGAGACCCACAAAAATTTACAAGGATTTGTCAATTGTATGAACTGTGTACAAAGAGCGGGTCGAGCGTGCATCGCTTAACCTACTTAATCTTGAATTTCAGGTCTCGATGGAACACAGTATCCATCTTTTGTCATATTCTTCGTAACACAATACGTTTCTTGCTTAATGGAAACAATAAGAACTGTAATTTTTATGAAAGTCTACTGTTTTGTGATTTAAATATTGTTTTATGTTATAAAAAACTCGGTGAAGTGAGAGTCGGACTCGTCGACTGAGGGGTCCGTATCAATTTCATGAGTATTTCATCAATGTATACAATTTATAAAAGTTAATGAACTTAAATGTATCTCTGTTTACAAATCCAAGTATAAGTTCAAATTATAGTTTTTTCTATGGTTATCCTTTAGTTGTATTGTAAGCTCGTACCTCCTGCCGGTATTTACTGTAGGTCAACGAGACATAGGTTTTGATTACGCTTAACAAAGTAGACAAACTTAAGTTTGCGGCCGCAAAGCATTCACTTTGTATGAAATTCTGTAAAAAGTAAAAATTATAACACAAATGTAGGAAAAATTCTAAAAATGTAAATTAGGATTGACGTATGCATATGCGACTTTATACTCATAGTACTTCACTTCACGTTATCGCCATTGTACAAACTTACATACTATATGTTAAGTTGTCATATACATACATACATATATGTTAGTTTAATTTCTATGAATGCTCATTGCCTATCACTTAATGTTGTAAGAGTATTCATTTATTTTCACACAACTTAAGTTATAAATTATAAATTATGATTATTAGTATTTGTATGTTTTTTTATTTAATTTTTTTTATCAGCTTCACGCTATATCCCGCACACAGCAGGGTAGGCAAAGAGTAAGTGGATCGTAGTATTAAGACACTCCGTTTTCTACTTTCTGCCCCTTTTTAAAGAGTGATTAAAAACGTTGCTAGAGTTGGAACCGTTGGTTCGGTTTTAAGGAAAACCTAAAAAAATGTAAATGACTTGTCAGCATTAAATTGCTTATAGTATGTTATGTAAAAATACTACTCTTATTATCCGTACAAGTCACTCAGTATACGTGTCTATTAGTTGAGCACTCTACATTTCTATTAATTAAAGTAAAGACAAATAATTTTCAATAAGAAACTATTGTTTTCATTACTTTAACTTTTTCTTTACACGTTGTTCACTAAAAAATACATATTAAAGATGTTAAGTCTATTATAGATTTTTATGCGGTATACCGCGCATAGCAGGGTAGGCAGAGGAAACCTGGAAACCTAATGTTATGACACTCCGTCCTCCAATTTCGTTCCCCATTTTCCGCTGAAATCTGAGGTATTACGAGCTGAGTAACTGAATTTAACGCCTCATTTTGCATCGTTACCAGATCGTGAAAATATATATTAAATGTCCTCCAAAGGGAATCAAACCCACAACATGGGAGATAAGCGTGTGACTGTTCACACGCTGGTCCCCCTGCGCCACAACTGATCTCCCTTATCCTTCCTTATTATCCTTTACTTAATTCAATATATCAATGTGTTTTCTACAGTAATAAATTAATATAAAAAAACAAAACTAAATGTACCACCATACGTTTAATTACATGTTTCTTTTTCAAAAGTTAATACATTTTTTTGTTAATACTACATTTATCTATTTTTAATGATGGTTGCATTATGTGATTTGAATTGAAGCTCTTCATAACAAACTATTAGATATAAAAAGGTCAAGGCTCCACACTGTTAAAAATAAACATTAAATCTACGTTCATTGTTATTGTAAATAGTACTCGTTCAATAGTATTTCATTAACTCTGTATGGAGTTATGTAACATAAAAATATACATATACTTTCTTTATATAAATAGAAATTTGAAACGACAGAAAATCTTAAAATTTAAATAATTAAAATCAGCTTTACGCTGTATTCCGCACACTGCAGGGTAGGCTTAGGGAATTTAGTGTTAAGACACTCTGTTGCCCACTTTCTGGCCAAATTCTGGAGACAATGACTCCATATTTGGTGGCGTGTTGAGTGATGGAACCCGACGCTGCGATTTGTCTCGACACCAGAGCGAAGAAATGGAAATATAAATTTAAATAAATATTCCATTTCCTTGAATGGGGATCGAATCCACAACTAGTCGCGTTTACAGTCACACTTCGTGCCCCTGCGCCACGACTGGCCTCAAAAAAAAAAGTAACAACATTACATTACCAACTGCTGAACGACGAAGGTTCCTGTTGCTTAAATTTATTTTAAAAAATACTTATTTCACCATTAAGAGCTGTAATTAATTACATAACCTACTAAGACTATAATGGGTATAAAACACCTTACTTTTTAAAAGGAATGAAAGTACTAACGAATTGTAAGAAATTGTAAATAACTTACTTTTATCAGTTAATTTGGACCTTTGTTAATAAATATTTATAGTTATTTGTGTATATTTTTGTAAAATCTCTAAAAAAATAAATTTTGAAAATGTGATTTAAACAGCTGACTATTCAAGATGGGACCATAATATTTTCTTTTTTATAACAAATTGAAATCCAAATCAATCTAATAACCAAACAAATCTAAAGTTTTTTTCTGTTTATTATAGTTTTTTTCTGTTTTCTGTTTAAAATATGTTGTCCTTAACCTGGCTAACTTTAATATATTATATTATATATCAAAAAAATATATAGTTTTTTTTTCCTCAAAAAAAAAATATTTTTTTTAAGGAACTTTTAGTTTCTCAGCCATTTTTAAATATTTTTTATTTCCATTTATGAAATGTTCTCGTAGAGATGAGACAGAAGTTCTTCTTAATCTTCACCACTTTAGAGATCATCTTGAATGTCCTTTTCTAATAAGTCCTCTCGCTCGTCGTCAGATGCTATTAAAATTAAATTTTAAATTTTTCGTAGATACTAGTACTACTACTTTCGTAAACTCATAATCCAAAAAATAAAATCCATTTTGCATACTAAATCCCCATTTTCCATGCGTAATTCAATAAAAATCATTAAGTCATTTACGTTGTTAATCGATAGGGCACTATGACAATTATGGGTGTCGATACACCCGGGAGGCAACCGTGTGGTAAAAATTGTGTGTATTAGACCACTTCCCCCACATGTTCAAGGGCTACACACACAACTCAGCAGAAACACAAAAGTGCAAAGCACTGTGACAAAAATTTAAAAGTGTACGGACCAAAAACGAAATATACCTGGACGTTTTACACCCATATAGCTTTTAAGGGTTAACCTAACATATAACCAATAGTTAATAATCAGACTGATTGAACAATTTGAAATATATAAATTTGATTGTAAATCAAGTATTCCAGTAGAAAAGTTGTTATACATATACAGTATACTATTTGAATGCACCTAACAAGTTTCCAAAGAATGAACCACATCTAATATTTACAGTAATTTTAAATGTCTTAAGATATATTAATTATTATAAAGCTTAAGATTTTCTTCAGCTTCACGATTTATTCCGCATATAGTAGGATAGGCAGGTGGAACCTAGTGTTAAAACACTCCGTTCTCCTTTCCGCTGAACTTTCGAGGCATTGCATATTGAGAAGCGGAACTCAACGCTCTTGGTACCAGAGCGAAGAAACGAAAATATTAAATAAAAATAATTTATTTCCCTCGAGTGCCAATCGAACCCACAACCGTACATTCCCACGCTTAGTCACATGCTTGTGTCCGTGCGGCCTCTAATTTTTATACTGACTAAAAAAGTGTATCGTGTGCCTCGGTGACAATTTTGTTTATTTATTTGTTTATTAGTAAAATTTTAGGGACTAAATACATTTTGTACACACATTAGATACAAAGTTTTAAGATTTTGTTGTTAATGTTAAAGGGCACCATAGGTCCATAGGCACACCACAACTGAAGGATGGTGACTTTTCATATATGGAACTATTTCTGAAATCATTTGGTGAAATGTTTGATTTGATAACTCTATTTCGATAAATTTAAACAAATTTGTATGTTTCTTTTTCATTTATTTTGAAAGTATAGAAATATATCAAAATTTCCTTTAAATTTGAATGTTACCTGAACCTACTCTGTAAATATCCATTACTTGGTTTGTAAATAGGCTGTTCGATCGGGCAGAATCCATAAAAAATATGATATCTTCAGAGAGTGGTAGATCGTGTACCATCCTCGTATGATGTCAGCCTTCTGCAAATGCTGCACTTCAGAATGCATATAAAACGGACGGTAATACACTAGTTACTCATTCGTTAGTTTGTGCTCACGAGGAATACCAAGCACCATGCTCAAATACGTGAGTTTCTAGTACTTTTTGTTATTTTAATTATATTAAAGTTCAAAGGTTATCTTTGACAGATTCTAATTTAAGTAGCTTTTTACGATTGTGAAAGTGTGTCGTGGATTTTATGTGGTGTACCACAGATTTGTTACTCAAGTCACACAACAATAGATGCTCGTAAAGTTTAATGTTAGCAAAACTTTAAATTCTATTTCAAGTTAATTATAAAACTCTAAAAAAAATATCGAACAGATTTTATACTAATATATAATCCTTAAAGTTTCTGCTAATTTTAATCTGAATAAGGTATGTTATACTTTAGGTACATTATGTTATCTATTTCTACCAGGTTGCCGTCGTTTGTGTGCTCGTAACACTGTGCGTTGCAGCTCCTCAAAATCCACAGGATGTACAGATCCTACGGTTTGATAGTGATGTACAACCGGATGGCTACAGCTTCGCGTAAGATATTGATAATCATATATTTACTGATCATGAGTGAATAGCATTTCTTCATTTCTTCTTCATTTTAATATTGTATATCTGTCCTGTAAGTATTATTTATTGAGTCCGTCATGGCGCATAGGCACAAGCGATTGTAAACGTGACAGTTGTGGATTCTATTCCTACTCGGAAGGATAAAAATATTTAGACATAAATCGAGGGTATAAATCTAAATAATCCTTGCTCTGACAACGAAGCAAAATGCGTCGTTGAGTTCCGTTGAGGGAACGAAAGTGTGTTAATGGCAACGAAGTGTCTTAACTGTAGATTCCCAGGTTCCTTCTTCCTAAAGAAAAATAAGCCTGAGAACAATTTACATGAAAGTGGAAAGAACATACGTAACCGCAATGCGCACTTTCAGACAATTTTAGAGTATACTTCCTAATTGGAAATATGCAATATTGCACTTTAGCAAGGAAATATAGCAAACAATACAAAATATTTTATTTATAAACTTAAAATAAATATTCTTATGCAACTCTTCATAATATTTATATTGTATAATATAATACTACGCAGCATACTTATTTAATTATATAGTAAACATCCTTGCATCTGTATTGTATGAAGTGCGAGTGAAAAGTACAATTCCAAACTACTCGGACTTGAGTAAAAAAATATTATATTTACTCATCTAAAAAATTATAATGTCCTGACAGTAGTATTTTTAGAAATTTAGCCCTATTAATTACAAGCACATGTTACGTTTTTTTGTGATTTAAGTGAGTATAACTTAAACTTGAAACATATTTGTAAGCATATTATATTTGTAAGCGTATTGTAACGTACGAAGAGGTGGGCTTCAGCAATATACTAACTAATATAGTCTTTAGTTTATATAGTCGAATAAACACAACCAATTTTTATCAGCTTCACGCTGTATCCCGCACGCTGCGTGGTAGGCAGAGGGAACCTAGTGTTAAGACAAACCCGTTCCCCACAATTTTTTATAATATTTGAATTTAAATTATTTAATATGTTCAAAAAAACCAATTTTACACAAAAAAAACTATAAAAGTGAATAAATATTTACAATTTATGTACCTATATTTAATAGTATTAACATAGTTTTATACTCAACTATGACAAGTGTAATATGACATTAACTTTATTGGTGTCATTGTTATTACACAAACGTGGAGATGCTCTTTTTGAACTATGACAACATCACGCTTGAACTCTAATGTTTATTGATTTAAGAACAAGCTATACGACTATCATGAAGTTAAACCATTCTCTACTTTCTGTAAATACAAGAGACATTGTTTTAGTTTAACAAACGGAGAAGGAAAACACTCAGCGATAAATAGTGACTAAGTAGAAATCGTATCTACACTCCTCTCGTATATCCAATTCTAAACAGTATCAAAAATAATTAAATTTTACAGATATGAGACTAGCGATGGTACATCAAGACAAGAACAAGGCAAACTTGATAATCCACAATCAGAAAACGCTGCTCTTACGGTAACCGGTCAGTATTCATACGTAGCTCCAGATGGCAAGCACTACACGGTCCAGTTCACCGCCGGTCCCGAAGGCTTCCAACCTAAAACTTCCCTGGGTCAAAAGTAATTTAATATATAATTCTGGTGTACCTTTGCCCATGTAAATACATATTTGGTATATACCAGTGAAATCACTTTTAGAACAACAAAATACTCGATCTCAACAATTGCTTATCGCACAGCTACATACGAGAATCACTGTATTTAGTGCCATAGGATATCTTTTGTATTACTACTTTTATAATAAAGGTTTTTGAAATAAATATTTCAAAATAGTTAATGTTTCATTTCAATTTCATAAGTATCATTAAAGGTAACTTGTTCATAGTAATTTCATATGAGTTTAAGTAACATAACACTTCAAGTTGAACTTTGATCGCTTTGGTTTGAAATAATTGTTAATAAAATAAAAAAATAGATATGCAATTGGATATAAATAAATATATTATAAATACAGTATATCTTATAAGCACACTAATATATACTGTATTTATAATAGTATATATTATAGATACAGTAATCAAAAATTAAAAAATAAATATCCACTTTTTTTATCTATCAAAATAAAATAATGACTGTTTGTTTGTAAAGCATAAAAGTCAAACTGCATTACTAGTACACATTACGTATAGTTTCAAGATATTTAAAAGTCACTATGTCACCTATTTGTATAATTGTCATTTGAACTTTTGTAAATAGAACTTGGTCTATTCTATGTGATGTGCAATAAATTGACTTACATAAAAAATATTATTTAACTAAAATAAATACTAAAGAAACCTAGTGTTAAGACACTCCGTTCCCCACTTTCTGCCAAATTCTGGAGGCATTGCGTGTTGAGTGGCAGAACTCAACGCCGCGCTTTGCGTCTACACCAGAGCGAACCAATGGAAATATAAATTTAAGTAAATATTTCATCTCCTCGACTGGCTATCGAACCCACAACCAGTCGGTTTTACGGTCACACTTTTTGCCTTTGCGCCACGACTGGCCTCAATTTAACTAATATGCTTTAAACGAGACTTCGCCCCCCGTTGTCTTATGAAAATAACTAAGAGTTGTATATGACATATCACACGTCCTATAGAGTTACTCTGCCCGTGGTTACTCTGATCGCAAGTACGGTGAATTACATCGGAACTATCAACGTGATGTAAAATGTATGTCTTACTCGATAAATGAACTATCCAACATAAGAAGAGACAATCTCTTCAGTTTAAATTATTGGTATCTTAAATACACTATGTTTTCCAGAGGCTTATTCTTAGATGCGGAAAAAGATAAATAAAAAATAGCCAAATATTAATATATTTCCCTAAAACTTCATATATCCTGTATTTATTGAAATTGGCTAAAATACAACTTACTATTTGTACATCCGACTAATACTATAATAGCAAAAGTTTGTTCCACTTTCATGCAAAAACTACAGAACGGACTTAGATGAAACTTTATAGTTATATATTATACCTTATATATATCCGAATATAATAGGCTATAGGCTATAATAGCCTATGAGTATGTGCTATTCAACAATTAAATATACTATTTATAGTACATGAAATTTCTATAATAATTTTGTATAATTTAACTGTAATATATTAACAAAATAACTTTAAATTTATATTGTTATATTATACACGGGCGAATCCGCGCATGGGTCGCTAGTTGCCTATAATTCTCTTATATTAGAAATTTCACATTATTTGTATGTACAACCAAATGTCGAGAGCGTACAAAGCAAAGATTTGGCAAGTGATCCTAAACACATGTACCTATGTGATTTGCAAAGTTTTAAATATATATCTTTTTTATAATGAAATGATAATAAATATATTATGTTATAAATATAAAATAAGTGGAAAAATTCTAAAATACTTTTTATTACAAACAATGAATTAAAATATTTACTAATATTCCTTGTTATTCTATAAATTTCCAAAAATTTTGATTTAATGAATGTGATCAAATTAGCGATTTGGCAATAAGTATTAACCTAATTACAATAAAAAAAACAGAGTTCGTTGAAGTCTTTTGTATGAAAACTACTAATATTACATACTAGCGACCCGCTCGCGGCGTCACCCGCGTGTCCAACACAATTATTTATATTCTCACCTAAATCACTTTTGTGATCTAATAATATTATCATTTTAAAGATAATATCCATACACTGGAAACCAAAATTACAGCCAAATTCAATAAAACAGTTATAATATAGCAATAATAATAGTATAGCAATAATAATATATAATATAGCAATAAATATAGCAAAAGATAAAAAAATCATTATCATTACATCAATAAATGATCTCAATAATAAATTATCTCATATACTTCCATATACTGTATACAGTCTTGACTTACAGTTTTATTATATGTGTAGATTATATAATTTCAGTAAATAATCTGAAACGTCATTTTTTATGGAGATTAAATATATCTAATCTTTATGTGACAAAATACTATAACTGTGGGAATAAGTAACAAAATAAAGAAATTTTCTCACTGTAAATTTATTTTAAACTTTAAAAAACTCAAGCGTTCGTAGCTGGTGCTGGTTCTGGTTCAGGCGCCTTAGGTAAATGATTCCCCTTCGCATTATAGCCATCTAGACCTGCTGTGTATTTGGTAACATAAGTTTTCCCATCGTCACCAACATAGGAAACTTCACCTTCAGTGATAAGTACGTAGCCAGTACCATCTGCGGAAGGAACAAGGCGTCCACGTTCTGTTACTACCGTTCCTTCTGCAGTGACGTAGCGGAGTGAATACTGTCCAAATTCATCATGCACCTCTTCATGTTCTAAGGCAGGCATCGCTCGCCTGGCCGCTATTGCGGATTGAACATCTTCATCCACTGCCTCACTCAGCGCCCCCATGATGCAAAGTGACAAAACTAAGAACTAACAAGCAAAATATATTTATTAATATTTAGAAATAGAATATAAACCTAAAAAATATACTAACGTAGATTTTACTCTAGTATATATAATACATATTTTACTAAGGACATTTTGGCTTCATACGTTTCCCGCATTTTATGCTGCACAGCGCACTTTATCTGATTTATCATAAAATATATATAACAAAATAATCGTTAGCTATAAATAACCATTTCCACGATTAGAAATCAAATCCACAAAAATCTGATTTTACATTAATATATTTAATTATAGACTAAAAATAAATATTTACCAATTTCATGATGGCGTTTTATTGTTTTTCTTCAATTCTTCTTTAATGTCCTAAGATGGGCAGGTACTAATGTCAAACCCAAAGAAAAGTTCTTTTTTATACTATTTTTAATGATATCATCAGTAATTACGTTGTATTACCACTGTAATTACTCTTGTGTTTAATTATTCAAATTAATTTGGGACTTATGTAACAAGAGTTAGTAAAAGTGCTTTAAAGAAAACTATGTATAATAGTATATGTTATTTTAAAATAAATAAATATGTGTAGCGTAAATATATTTCCTAAGCGCCTAAGCATTAAGTTTAAAATTTTGGATCAGAACAATATTGCTCTCATGTTTCAAAATATAATATATGCATATTCAGATTATAATATCAAGACCAGTCGTGGCACAGGGGCACAAAGTGTGACTGTAACACTGAGTGGTTGTGGGTTCGATCCCCACTCGAGGAGATGAAATATTTATTTATTTTTTTCCATTTCTTCGCTCTGGTGTCGAGGCAAAGCGCGGCGTTGAGTTCTGCCACTCAACACGCAATGCCTCTAGAATTCGGCAGAAAGTGGGGAACGGAGTGTTTTAACACTAGGTTCCCTCTGCCTACCCTGCTGTGTGCGGGATACAGCGTGAAGCTGATTTCAAATTATAATAAAGGCACCAGAATATTTAGGAGAGGATAGAGCCCCCGGCCCTCACTCATTCTTACACCAATGTATTATTATATACTCGTACACAAAAATATTGTTCAAATCTATTTTTAAATAACAAAGTACGTTAAATTCCAGTCATAAAATAATTTAAAATGCTAAGATTCTATAATTGGTATAGTAAAACGCCTATTCGTTTTACTATACCAATTACAGGATGTTATCATTTGCTATTAATAAAATGATGCGATTTTATTTCTTCGTATTGGTTTTTTCCTGTTTTTTGTTTCTTTCTCTATACACAATTTTTTAAAAGTATATTTTAATAGAATATTATAGGATAATGACACTAGTGACCAACAGGCACCTATGATCGACCCTTTTTTTAAGTTCTGAAAATAAGTATATAATATAAGACTATAACTAAATGCATATAAATTTCCTGCTGATATTTGCAATAATATAATTTTTTCCCGCCACTTGTGTGCTTTAATGCATCTGCATTTCTCAAGCTAATTATTAAAAAGTTAAGCGCCAAAAGAGTTTGATTTTTTTTACCGTGACAGCTTCACGCTGTATTCCGCACATAGCAGGGTAGGCAGAGAGACCCTAGTGTTAAGACACTCCGTTCCCCACTTTCCACCGAGTTCTGAAGGCATTGCATATTGAGTGGCGGAACTTAACGCCGCGCTTTGCCTCGAAACTAGAGCGAAGAAATGAAAATATAAATGTAAATAAATATTTTATTTCCTTGAGTGGAGATCGAACCACAACCAGTTAATTTTACAATCACACTCTGTGCCCCTGCGCCATAAGTGTCTTCTCTACACAGTATTTTGTGACAGTATTTTTTTTATTTATTTTATGAATTGCTAAAGATATCTTTTAATTAATTTTATCATGAAACTTTTATCAAAATGTGTCAATAACTGGTTCCTCTCAATTGCATTTCTGCATTTATCAAATGATGTCGACGATAATTATTTTTGTCTATGATCTTTTTGCTGATTACTTTTGAAGAAAAAATTGTCCTCTTAAACAAATAGCAAGGTCACATAGAACCTTTATAACAAAATTACAGCCTAATAACAATATAAGAACTTTTGACATTTTTAAAGTGGAATACCACACATAGAAAAGAAAAATACTTATTTAGAAAACGTACAAAAACTTGAGGACTTATTCCGCTACGTTCAAATTTTAAAAATAAATAAATCAGCTTCCCGTTGTATCCCGCACACAGCAGGATAGGCAGAGGGAACCTAGTGCTAAGACAGTCCGTTCCCCACTTTCTGCCGAATTCTGGAGGCATTGCGTGTTAAGTGGCAGAACTCAACGCCGCGCTTAACCTCGACACCTTAAATATTTCATCTCCTCGAGTGGGGATCGAACCCACAACCAGTCGGTTTTGCAGTCACACCTCGTGCCGCTGCGCCACGACTGGCCTCTTTAATAAGAATTTTTATACGTGAAATGAAATTATTATGTTTTTTTACATTTTCTCTTTCCATATGATAATTCTTATATCTAAATAAATGTAAGTACCTACTTCTTATATCAATAAATCAGCTACACACTGTTTTACTTTATTTTTAATTTTCATCATATTTAAAAAAAGATACAATCATACATAAAAAGAATTTTAAGTTATACTCTTGACTTAATATTCAATACTTTAAAACATTCCTCACAAAACGACAATGAATTTGACGGGATCAAGGTTACCAAATATTGTTTTTTTTTTTTAATTATTTTGAAATATTTGCGAAACGTGTATTTTTTTCTATTTCATTAAATATTTTTTATGTTGTATCCAGCAAAGTGGGGCAGGCAGTTGTTAAATATTTCAAACGTTTTCGCACGTTGTTCCATGATCTAAAAAAATTGTAAAAGAGAAATAATTGAATTTTTTTGGTGTCGCTATCTTTTTTATAGGCTATACTTGCTTGAAGCCGTCTTGGCGTAGGGGGACAACAGTGCGACTTTAAGCGCGGCGGTAGTGGGTTCGATTCCCACTCGGAGGAAGTGATTGCTCCGATATTTAATATTTTCATTTCCCCACTTTGGTAATTAGGCCAAGCGGGGCGTTGAATTCTGCCACTCAACACGCCATGCTTTAAAAAAAATATAGGACGAAAACCTACCCTGCTATGTGCGGGATACAGGATGACGCTAAATAACTATTCGTTTAAAACTGAAAACTTATTTAATTCTGAATCTAAAAAATACGTAACTATAGTTTTAAGAGCTAAAACATATAAAATTACTGATCATACATAAAAATGCTAAATATAGTTCTAAATAAAAATTAATTTGTTTGCATATTCTAATGCGTTTCGTGATGACTTCGACAAAGCTCGTGATGTTATACAGTTCCTGAAGCGCATGTTTCTGTACGAATTATGTCATTCTTTAATAGTTAAAATAAATCACTGTTTGTGAAAAACAGTCAATTTAAATACTTTATTTAAAATATTTAAATTGACTTTATTTTTAAATACTTTATTTAAAATATTTATTAAAAAATATGATTTTATTGAGGTCAGTTGTAGCGCAGAGGCACAATCGTGTGACAGTTACGAAACAGGTTGTCGGTTCTGACTATCGTGCCACTTGCGGGATACAGCGTGAAGCTGAAAAAAAAATTTACAAAATCTTATAAATATGATTTTTAATTAAGTTATACTATTATAATTTAACATCATGAAAAATAGAAAGGTCCCAAAGCCAGCTAAAAAAACCCTAAGGCAAAATGATGTCCTTGATTTGTGCTATGAACATCATCAGTTGCACTTCTAATTAATGTTCATAATGGCAATATGTACTAGGAAACATTTAAATGTCATTTTATATGCCTACATCATAAATAACGATGCAACTCATTTACCGTTATTTATATCGTATTATAAAACAAGATTCAGATTCTTAGATGGTAAGATGCAAATACATTCATGTACACTTCCTTAAATTGATTTTTGATTTTTAATTACATATCATAGATTATTTGCAATAAAAGTTTATAAATCAACTTCACGCTGTATCCCGGACAGAGCAGGATAGGTAGAGAGAAACTAATGTTAAGACACTCCATTCTCCACTTTCTGCCGAATTCTGGAGGCATTGCGTGTTGAGTGGCAGAACTCAACGCCGCGTTTAACTTCGATGTCAGAGCGATGGAAATATAAATTTAAGTAAATATTTCATATTCTCGAATGGGGATCGAGCCCACAACCAGTCGGTTTTACAGTCACACTTCGTGCCGCTACGCCACGACTGGCCTAAAAGTTTATATTTTCCTATAAATATTTCTACCTCTGCATACATTGTTCCACTTATCATATTTATTGTTTCTTCTCAAAGGTAAACAAATCTATGTTCTTTTAAAAATAAACATTTTTAGTAACTTCAATTTCAAAGTATTTTACCTTGATCGCTGTGGTAATTGTAAAGTAAATACTTAACACTTAATATTGACCTTTGATGATTAGTTTCAATAAAATTCTTATAAACATAAACACGTCGTTGTTTATGCAAAAATCCTATATCTAAACTGTTGATGAATCTAGATATTTTTTTAGGTACGGGTTTGAAATATTTTACCCTATATGCTGCTCTCCCGTAAAAAGAGCGCAGACGCCTCCACCCTGAAAAATAGTATAAGGTAAATATGGGTGATAAGGCTTGCGTAAGAGAGATTTATAGAGAAGAATAAAATAAAAAAATATGTATCTGTATTGACAAATTGTAATATTGAATAAACATTCAGCACTTCTACTACAAATTATTACGAAAAATCCGCTACTTTTACGCTTAGCAAATATATAATGAAGCATTTTTAAAAAACTTTTCAATATGTTTTTCTAATTATAGTAAGTTGATAAGCCATATTAATGCTATAGGCTTCTAATACTAGTTAAGATAAATGAATACGTATATGATAAATATATACATATATTATAATTAAATCAATCAATCAATGTTAATTAAAATATAATTGAATCAATTAGCCAATTATAATATATATTTAATTATGAATCTAATGTATTTCTCAAGATACCACCACCGTATTTAATAAATCATATTAATCGATTTGGTTCACAATACTTGAAACTTTTATTAATGAAAACGGAGGAAAAGCGGTTTCTACCGTAATAACCTCCTATGTTATTATGGGTCATATATTTAGACCAGACTCTTTAACTTAACATTTAACTAAATCTTAGTGAACTTTTCGTCTGATGTTTGTTCCAATTACCTTGGTATCGAATGTTTTAAATTATAATTTTGCAACATAAGCCTTATTAGCCGATAGGCCTTATATTATTAGGATTCGAGTAAACCTTTCTTGTATATACTTTTCCATATTTAGTTAAAAAGATAATAAAATATTAATATTTTTACCCAAATAAAGTTGCCCTATCTAGAGTAGATTTTACTACTACTATGTTCCGTTTTTCATAATGAATAAAATATTATAATAGAAACGTGACCTATTTTATTATACCAACACAATCATTCGATGAAAATTATTCACGAAAAAAATATTTCATATGATAATACCATTCAGAATAAAATTTAATTAATAAATGTTTCTATACTCTTATATCTCCAAAAATAATTCTTTATTTTTCCCTAATTATCGATAAGTTTCTTGTAAATTAATTATCTAGAAGAATAATCGAACAAATCAATAACGTTCAAATCTATTACTTATTGAAAGGTTATAAAGTTTTTAAATGTCGAGTTGAATAGTCGTATCTTTAATATAAGTAGTATTGAAATATGTTAACACATTATATACGAGATACGATGATTCTTATTAATTGATTCATATATTATAATGTCATAGGCACATTTTTTTTAACAGAACTGGCTCATTTTTTGCTACTCTGTAGATTTTGTGCCTTAAAGAGTTATAATATTAGAAAAACAATGGATATTTATAAAAAATCGCTCTGTATAGAAGGATTTCAAAGGTAATAGCCAAAAAATCAGTTTCACGCTGTATCCCGCACTCAGCAAGGTAGGTAGAGGAAACCTAGTGTTAAGACACTTTGCGTCAACACCGGAGCGACCAAAATGAAAATATAAATTTAAATAAAATTAAAATAAACAAAATTTTATTTCGATTTCGAGTGGGGATCGAATCCACAACCAATCACGTTTACAGCCTCACTTTGTGCCCCTGTGCCACGACTGGTCTCTAATAATAGCCAAAAAATACACTTAAATAAAAAAAAATTAAAATTGTACATTAAAAAAAAACGCAACATTAACAACTTGACTATGTTGCTGTTTAGTTATGGTTTTTGTATAAAAATATCGTCGTGTTTGTATACTCTATGGCGACGATTTAATAAATTACGTTGTCGAAAGAATCGACAGTCTTGTGTGATCGTTTGCGAAACATACAGTATCCATCCCACATGCAGAAATAAAAAAAAGTAAGTAAATTAATTACTCTCCTTTAGATTTAACTAATAATAATACGATAATCCATTTTTTTTATAATTATTATCATAATAAATGCAAAAACAATTATTTTATTATTTATAAATAAACAATATTTTTTTATTATTATTAATAATCATTAACACAAAAGTATCGCTAGCTTTTTTAAAAAATATATCGCTACTGTAATTAATTTTTATTAGTTTCATTTTCAATATATGAAGGAACTATACTGGAAATAATAATTGATTGATAATTAATTATTATTATTATTATTTAATTATATTAATATTATTAATATTTTTAATTATTATTATCTTATCAATTATTTTAATTATTATTATGTTATCAATTTCATATTATAATAAATCAAAATTAAATCAGCTTCATCCCGCTGTATTCCGCACACAGCAGGGTAGACAGAGGGAACCTAGTGTTAAGACACTCCGTTCCCCACTTTTCGCCCATATTATAATAGAATACACGATTTTATTTCATTTATCTTTAATCGATATTTATGACAATATTTTTGGTCGTAAGATATACTGATTGTTTGACACTCGATCGAAAATTAGTCAAACATTATGTCATAGCTACTTCATGTTATTGGGCAGTTTTAGTTTCTGAACACGGCTTAGCGTGACAAGTGTTTACAATTTAATAAATATAGACTATTTGCATGTTGAAGTATTACGCCATAAGCGTGAATTGCTTACTTATTTCAGGAACCTTGACGGTCGCAAATTTATTGTTTCAGATTATGGATCTTTATTTGCTTATAGTTTATTTTCTTTTTTTTTCAAATTTTAATCACATACACTATCATGATCGTAATCAAATCTTAATATTTCTAATTAAATCAGTCAATTCTAATATCCCTAACTATATTAGATATATAAAAGGCTTAGAGACTTGAAAGTTACTTGTTAGTTAATATAAAAAATAAATCAGCTTCACGCTGTATCCCGCACACAGCAGGGTAGACAGAGGGAACATAGTGTTAAGACACTCCGGTCTCCACTTTCTGCCGCATTCTGGAGTCATTGCGTGTTGAGTGGCAGAACTCAACGTCCCACTTTGGAACAACTTGTTCGTTGCTTTGTTGTAAAAATTCTTAAATTAAATATAAACTCTTATTTTATTGCTTTTGTACATATTTTACCCATTCGTCTCTTCAAATTCCGTTTACGCTAACGTAACTTAACACCACATTTTGTAGACAAAACCGCAACACACAAGGAAGCAAAATATTTTAAATATAGGCATTATAGAGTTTTTATTTAAATATTTTGATATACCTACCCCGGCCCTGAGTGACATTCGAAATCATCCAAAAAAATTAGGAAAAATCATATAGGCAAGAATCCTCTAGGCATAGTCCTAAGTGCATCCATCACGCGTGCCTTATGCTAGTACATTACTATTGGTGATTCATTCAAACACTGATATTAAATGTAATTGAAAACTGGAAAATCAATAATAATAAACTTTAAGTATTTAATATTGCTAGTTTATTGTCAGAATTCTCATATTGTAAACATACAAAAACGTAATACGGAAACAATTCGCTCGTAAAAATCACTTTAATAACATATTATATGCCGAATTTACATTAAGTGTTTATTTGTATAAAAATCACGTTTTTATTTTATTATATGTATTAAGAGGCACTGGCCTCTGGCGTGGCGCAGCGGCAAGAGGTGTGACTGCAAAAACCGACTGGTTGTGGGTTCGATCCCCACTCGAGGAGATGAAATATTTACTTAAATTTATATTTCCATTTTCTTCGCTCTGGTGTCGAGGTTAAGCGCGGCGTTGAGTTCTGCCACTCAGCACGCATTACCTCCAGAATTCAGCAGAAAGTGGGGAACGGAGTGTCTTAACACAAGGTTCCCTCTGCCTACCCTGCTGTGTACGGGATACAGCGTGAAGCTGATTTAATTTTTTTTTATATGTAATACATCAAAAAAGTTTTTTCCTTTAAAAAATAATATGGAAATAGTCATTACTAAACTATATATTGATGTTATCTGACGGCAAGATATTTTGTTTAATATAATTTTATATTGTAAATGAGGTATTTTAATGACATTGTAAATTTTATGTATATATATAAAATATTTTTATATTAGTCAATATTCACGAAAAACTATTCTTTCATCTAAGATGTGATGAGATAACGCAGGCGGAGCATTCGAGATATTGAGATTTTCGAAAGACAATTATTGGAAACAAAATGTATAATTGGTACTACTAAACTACTGAGAATATATCAGGTTATTTTATATTTGCAGCCAATTTGATGATAATAACTACAGAATTTATATATGAACGTAACTTATTTATTATATATGTATTTGAAAATAGTCAGTACCTATACAAATTTATACATTTCGAGTCTTCACAGATTTTGCGATGTTTTCACATTCGTACTCCACAGTGCTCGAAAGCCTTGTGGCTGGCCTGTTGGCTTATTAGAAAATATATTTGAAGAAGGCGTGAAGAGCCCTTTTTTCGGAAATTTCTTATGGAATAAAAATGAAAATAGAGCTACGATCACCAATAGAACTCAGTAGCCCTTAGAATTTGTAGAACGAAGACTAATTAGGGAATAAAGTCCTTGAGAGGCGATTATGGACACTTAGATAAAAATCCTAAATATTTATAATCTTCCCACTAGACAGTCCAACGGTATTGTTATGGCCGAAAGCAAGGGGTGAATGGAAGTGGCAAGTTTTTATTCGTTGGCAAATTGCTATTCGGGCAGGTTGCAGTCGGGAGGTCTTTGTCTAACAGCAAACGTCTTAAGGCTGATGATAATGATAATATTGATATATGTAATATTTTAGAAACTATATATAATTGTTTCATAGATTCTGGTTTTTTATGACAGTATTTTAAAATAACTTTCTTAGCCTGTTTCACTCTGTTTTTAATAATTATTCGGAGATAAAAATACAATAGAAGCAAACATGGAACTCTACAAAGTAGCTCTACAAAACATCATTGAACGTTACATAGGGGATTTAATTAATATATCTTCAGCTTTGTTACAATAATTTTAACTTATTTTAAGGTAGAAGAAGCTGTAAAATTTTTCATGAAAAATCTAAAACTTTTATATCAATCGTTTATACAATTATTAAACTAAGTTTTTGATTCTCAAATATCCGGTTATCGATCAAATATTGATTGAATTGATTTGTGTTAACGAACGAACGTCAGAATCAATTCAATATTTATTTTTTTACATCCCATAAACACGTCTATATTTTTCTTCTAAAGAATCTTCAACGGTTACTATTCATTTTGAGGAAATGAGTTTATCAATAAAAATGTTATTCACTTCGTTAAGCTTCATAATGCTAGCATAGGTAATAAATATAATTGTATCCATTTAATATTTTGAATCTTTGAATTCTATTCATGTCCAGTAAATTGATTTTTAAAATGGTTACAAATTAACATTCTTATATATGGAAACGGCGACGCCTACTGCTGCGCACGAAGGTTGCTAGATGAAATCCGGTAACTTTATGTAAACATTTGTACTGAGCATACCGATAAATAATACTATCATGTTGGTACTATGTATAGTCAGATTCTTTTCAAATATATTAATTATAATCCAATTATAACATTATTTTTATATTTTTCAGATGACTACTATAAAAAAAGTGTGCATACTTCTATGCTCCTTCCTTCCTTCCTGCTACTTTCAAGTATACGGTGCAGACAAATACACTGACAAAAATAGACCATATGAATTTGGATTCACAATTGATGGAGAACAACATCGACATGAGAAGAAAGGTAAAATATCATAATTTCTATTATATTACAGATAAGAAATTATTATTTTTTTTATCAGCTTCACGCTGTATCCCGCACACAGCAGGGTAGGCAGAGGGAACCTAGTGTTAAGACACTCCGTTCCCCACTTTCTGCCGAATTCTGGAGGCATTGCGTGTTGAGTGGCAGAACTCAACGCCGCGCTTAACCTCGACACCAGAGCGAAGAAATGGAAATATAAATTTAAGTAAATATTTCATCTCCTCGAGTGGGGATCGAACCCACAACCAGTCGGTTTTGCAGTCACACCTCGTGGCGCTGCGCCACGACCGGCCTCATAAGAAATTATAACTTTTACAAATTAAAATCATACTGTCTATATCAAAAAACAAAAAATCCGGTTAAGGGCGAATAGGACTCGCCATCTGAGGGTTCTGTACAAATTTCTATTATAGCGATTCGGATAATAAAGTGATCCTATATTCACTCTTTTTACATGAAATGAACTACAATTATAGGATTGTAAAAATTTCATTATATAAAATACCAATAAACTTTCGATTTTTTTCCTTTTCTTGTAGATAGTAGGTACCCCGTACCTACGCGTACGAAGCATAAATGCTGTGCTCTAAGAGACTGTAGACTTAATTATTTGATATTAATTTCAGCTTGATACATACAGGCAATTTTAAGTCTTCGCAGACGAACAAACAAGCGAACAACAAAGCGATCTTATATTCTGTTTTGTCCTTTTGAGGAGAACCTTAAAAATAAATCAATACAAAGACGGAGATATACATTGACTATGTATCACGCGATTATCACCACATTATTATAAATGAATAATCCTATAGTAAAATATATAGTACTAAACTCAACGAACATGTAGAATATATTGTTTTATGTATACAGTGGATCTATATGTAAATAATCAATTTTTATGTCGATTTTGTGAGACTGAGCGACGCCCGCAGTCGTAATATTTACTTAATAAGCACTCATTAGCATCAAACCGACGTAAATTATAGTCTAAAATATATGTATGATAGTTTTATTAATATCACAGTGATAAATTAAATTTATTAAATTAAAAAATCAAAATTGGTAGATAGACGAACCATCTGTTCGTACAGCATTATTTACAAAAGTAACATTAAGCTATAATAAGACGTATTAATAAATTATCTCTGAAATCTCCACTAAAAGTATAGAAATGTATGTAGGTTAATTGGCTTAATACCTATAAGCGAAAAGCTCATTAATTACTTTGGGTGTGGTTGCTAGCACCTACTTCAATTATCTTAGACGAAATGTTCTATAAACTATGAACAACTAATAAAAAAATGTCGTAAATTACTCATATTCAAAATAATTATTTACATAATATAACTATTATAAAAATATACAAACAAATAGAGACAAACGTCGATGAATATAATAATTTAGTATTCATTTATGTTAACACTTTGTTTTCCATCCCCTGCTTTGGAATAATGAATTAATACAGGATAATGATATATTTTTTAATTTTCATAAAAAAAAATACAGAACAGCCTAAGATTACTCGGCGATTCATGAAAATCCAAGTTGATAGACTAGAAAAGAAATAATTATCAAACAAGTGTACTTTTTAGTATTATATAATATATAAAATCTTAAATTGTGTTATTTATATATAGTTATATAATTAATATATTACTCACAACTTTAATATTTTTATTTCAGACGAAAATGGAATTATTATGGGAGAGTTCGGTTTTATAACGGCTGATGGAGTTTACCACGTTACAGTATATGCCACGGATGAAAATGGAAACTTTAAGATATTATCAATGAAAAATATTCGAGTCAAGCCATGTAAGAAAATATATAGTTTTACTTCTTTAAATGTTTTTTTTTTATGAAAATAATTTCTTCGCTTATAAACAGTATTATACAAAATAAATATCATTTTCTTTATAGATCCTTCAGGTCCTGGCGTTGGAGAAAGAAAACGTCCAACAATTCATATGACGCAAAATCGATCAACAATATATTCAGCTCCTTCTGCTGGTATACGACAAGGTCATTCTATATCTTTGCCTCCAACGCACCAAGCTCTCTCTAATAATAAACAACAATTACATGTAGAAAATAAAGCAGGAACTGCAAGGTCTTGTTCTCATTGTAAAGTACCAACCACTACATCTGCACCAAAAGTAGAAACAATAGAGCAGAAACAAATTCCTCAAGATAATTTTGAAAGACCGGAATCTTCATTGAAAAATCCTTTTCCAAATCAATTTTCACCTCAAAGTCCCAAACTGAATATACCTTCGGTATCAATTGATTCTACTCAGCAAGCATATGAGAACCACAACCAAAATAATCCCAGTGAATCTATTAATAATAATCGAAATTCAATAAATCAGCAATCAAACACAGTGAAAGGGCCAATAGCGCTCAACTCAGCACAATCAATATACGATAACAACGGAAGTAGTATACCGACTTTATCTCAATATTCTAATGGAAAATCCAATTTTCAGCCTAATTTGTATACGAGACAAAATATAAAGCAAAGTTATGATCCAGAACTTGTGTCTCCTAAGTCTGTAGAAGAAGCAAATATGCAACAATTCAAAGGTGGGCTGGTATCAAATCAAATTAATATCCCAAATATACATTTACAAACTCCTAAAATAGATCAAAATGATTCATCATTTTCTAATGCTGGTGAGTTCAACTCCTTTGATTCCAAAGAAAACACAAATGGCCCAAACTACAATGAACGGGGTCAAAAAATTGTGAATGTAGATTCACCATCAGCTACTCCAAATGGATATCGCCAACCTAAAAGCTTTGAAGAAATTTTGCTATCTGCTAGTCCAAATCCATCTTTGTTAGAATCTTCTCAGCCGGACGCTGGCCATATGCCTGGGAAACCAGTTCTTATCGCAGCTCAAATGCAAGTTGTTGATAAGAATGCGGACATTTACCACAAGAATCCTGGTGAAATTGACGGTCTTCCCAAGGGATTAAATACAGGTGACATGACTGACCTTTTGTATACTTTTAATTACACAGTTGGATTTCATGGTCATCATGAAAAGGGTTACACTAATGGCGTCAAAATCGGTTATTATTATGTAACTGGTAGAAATGGAATCCGAACGAGAGTTGATTACGTAGCTGATGAAAAAGGATTTCGCCCAAAAATAAATCAAGAAGTTTTAGATATTCTATCCGACGAGGTACCTAAACCTGAAACGGAAAAGGATGAAAAATATGGTCTAAAAGGATATGAGTTCAAGTGGCTTTATTATCCTGTAGAATCGCGAAAACGTTAAAATAGCGACACGTCATATATAATCATGCGTATATTTTTATAATGTTGTTTGAATTGTTAATTCATGGCCCACAATACTTACTATATGGCTGATTGAAAATGACATTTCAAAATAATATTATAAGGTAAATTTTTATAGCTTTAAATAATTTCAAAGTCATAAACGATCACTGCCATATAAACTGCCAGATAATTTTAGTTATTAATAAATTAAAATTGTAAAATAATTAAGGTGTTTAATTATGTATCTCTTTCATGTTTGGTTACTAAGAAACTTATTTAATATGACAGCAAAAAGCTAACTAATGCTAAAAAAAATAAGTATGGTAAAGATATTAACCATAATGAGGTCATCGTAGCGCAGTGTTATAAGCGCGTAAACACGACGGTTTCAAGTTCGATTCCACTCGATGGAATAAATTATTATTTACTAATATTTTCATTTCTTTGCTCTGGTAACAAGACGAAAAGCGGCGTTGAGTTCCGCCACTCAACACGCAATACCTCGTAAATTCGGCGGAAAGAGGGTAACGGACTTTCTTAACACTAGGTAGCCTCTGCTTACCATGCTATATGGGGGATACAGCGTGAAGCTGGAAAGAAAGAAATTACCATATATAAAATTATTATAATTTATCTGCGTCTGAGACTTCATCATGCCAAAACTAAAATAAGTATACAATTTTAAATCTGCAGCCTACTAGCCTACTAGCAAGTAGGCTTCTTATTTAAAATAATGCATGTGCATAAACTTATTGCTGAACTCAGGTATTTTTGTGTCAGCGCCATCTACCGAGCGTTCAAAAACTTTTAATCGGTTCTATCCGGAATATAGGCACTTTATACAAAGTTGTCGACAACATTACAAAGATGGCAGCTTGTTAAATGTGTTTTGTTAAAAATAACAAACTAGGCAAACATATATTATTTTGAAAGTTGTATATGTCGATTAAAATAAATTAAAGTATAAAATAAATTTTAGCTGTATCGTATGTTATCAAAGTGGTTGAAAAGTACTACATAATGAATTTTCACGGAATTTACTACATATCCATAGATAGATATATCAAGGCACACACCAGCGTATCCAGCCAAGTTAAAAAGCTGGAAACACGTAATATGAAATTTAGCACATTTGTTAAAACCTCCTAGCTAGTGACGTGTATAAAATTTTAACAAGTTAACTCAAAAGTTATTGATATATTACAGTTTAAAACCAGCATTTATGTGTCAGTCTCACTTACTCATCAAAAACCTAAATCAATTCTAGGTGACCTAGATATTATGCTTATTGTACTTGATATTTGGTACCAAATAGACTATTATACATACATGTATACAGGAAAACATCTGAAAACTTAGTCCTTACTTATAAAGATTAATAATTATTTTCAAGAAAGTAAAAAAAATGCATGTATGTTAGATCAAAGAACGTACGTCAATAAAATGATTTTCAATATAACAAAGCATTAATAATATTATAAATAATAGCAAAAAGTGATAAAATTCCATTAAAAAACATAAATGTGAATGTGGGTGACATGAAACCCAAGTTAAAATTTTAAGCAATGCGTCGTTCTCGTCTCGACTTCACTAACAAAAAAATAGGAGATGGGCGCCAAATTCTGTGTTCACTCGTAATTAATCTGTACAAGTTAATAAATATTTGAATCAACGAGTGCAAATAAATGTTTGTTTCGAAAAAAAAAGATACAAAGAAAAATTCTTTTTTATCATACAAAATAATGATAATTCAGTGATAATGATTCAATTAAATTCTTAAAATGTGTAATTTTTCATCAATGTTTTCATATGACGTTATTACTTCGATCAACTACGGATGTGCGTTACTGATCTTCCTTCCGACTTATTGAATTACATTGAATTTTAATTTTAAAAAAACAATAAGGTCACACCAGCCTAACATTCGAAACCCTTTAACTGACGATATAGAATGCACAAAAAAAAAGATGGTACTTTTTTGATGGTACTTTCGTTAATGTAATGAGACTACATCACATCTATCTTTCAAGTTTTCTTTATTAAATTTCATTCGCCTGTTTAGTAAATTAATTAAAAAGAATAGTAAAGTCATTTTATGCTTATTTTACTAATTTAAAACGAATATATTTACTTGAATATTTGCCACAAACAAAAATAACATAACACATTTTAACATCCGTGGCCTATTAAAATATTGTTTATTAATCTAATTTTGTATGTTAGCGATTGAGTAACAATAAAGTGCATTAACAGTGAGTGCATTGTATAACATCATCAATGAATTTAATTCGCCTACGGAATACGGATACTATCTCCACATGGTTTTGGCGGTAAATAGCGAGCAGTTTTAAGAGAGTCGGCGCGTGCGCAACACGCGTCTTTTAGCCAAACTCCGAGTCCGATGCGATCGCGAACGCGACGTTTTGTCTCCTAATCTTTTTGTTCTAACAATTCGTTTAAATGGAAGTATTGAGGACACACCTCATTTCCCTTTGTTGCGATTCTCTTTGACATGCTGTGAATATTCTTTGTTAGTTTACAAAAGCAGTGTTAGTTCTACTTTCGTAAAATTTGAATAAAATAAACCCCCCTGTGAATATAAATTTGAAATTCTACATCTAGACGAAAATAATTAAAAATAACTTCGAAACATTTGCAGGTTGGTATTATGGATTTATAAATATAAAATAAAATATAAAAATGTATTTAACCCATAATTTAACGCTAATATTGTTAGGTTTAATTTGTTAAAGTAATTATTAATTTAATAATCCGATTATGCATTTAATATTATTCATAAATGTTAATGATTTTTCTTATCACACGAAGAAATATTTTTTTTTACATTTTACTATTCAAAACTCGAGAGAGCAATTAAGCCGTTATTTGAAATTAAATATTACACCCCCTTTCAAGTTTTCCCAAGCAAGTAAGGAAGGCATATAGAAACTAGTTAGGACAAGACAAGACAAAGCGTCTTTTCAGCGTAGGAAAATTATTATTTGCCCCGAATGGTAATCGAACGCATAGCTATTGTGCTTGTAGTCAGATAATAATCGTTTTGTTTCTATTTTTTTTTTAAATTTTCGTTATATGAAACCCATTAGGACTTATCAGTACATTATCTTCAGCTTAAACAAAATTAAATGTGCTTAAAAATATTTCAGGTGACCTTGAATAAAGAGATATCGCTTTTTTCATACATACGTATTTATATATATATANTATCATGTATGTAGGTATGTATGTATATATATACCAACCCCACCAAAAGCTAAATTATATACCTATTTCAAATTTTCTTGTAAAATGTGATCTCAATAACCATTGAGTGCACCTTTACTGTATGAGGCAATCATGCGGCGATTGTATAAATTTTTGTATTAACGTTGTGTATGAAATGTATACGTACATAAACATCAGTCATTATTAATTCACAATAATTTACAAAACATCCCTTTTGCGTAACAGAGAAAACCGATTCAATATCACCTAATCAATAAAGAATATAAATTTTTACAATCTTATTAAATATCAGAGGACCTCTTAATGGTTCCCAAAGGATATTTATTTTTACTATCGAAAAAATATGCGAGTGTATTTTATATTTCGTTTTAGAAATGTTCCTTCTGCTCATTTAAATATTAGCAAATACCAATTCATAAATATCTTCTAGACCTAATTAATTTTCTTATGTAACTATGTCCTTAGATGATTTTTTATTAGATTTACTTTTTAGTAAATGAAAGCATTTTTATTAGTATAGATTTTAATAGTAAAAGGTTTACTATTTCTAATGTAATTTTTTGTATTATAATTTGGAATAATAAGTAATCTTTTTTCATTATTATTTATATTATAATATCTGCACAGATATATTTAAACCCCAAAAGCTGTAAAAGTTAATTATGTTATATGTTTCCAAGAACAAGTTAAATAAAGATCGGTGTTAGTTTACAATCTTGCACTACAATCTCCGTTTTATCGAAATTGGAGAATACACTGAAATATACCTTTTTATTTTTTAAGAAAATTAGCTAACGTTTATTACAGTTTTGATAACTGTATATTATTATATTATTGTATATCAAATGTTATCAATTTTTACGACTCAAGCAAAACTCAGAAATATAATCTCGCACTTAATAGATTGAGATTTTGTATGATTTTGCTCGCAAATATCGTTAAATGTTAATTTTTTACGACTTTGTTGTTGTTGAGTTCGAGTTTCCGTGGATTTTCAGGATAAGGGTTGTAGAGTATTATAGTTGTTACTTTTAGCAAACAAAATGCTCTACAATCTCTCTATCTTTCAGTGAAAAACTTATGCATATACTTTGAAAAACACGGTTATCTTGAAATCACATACGGATATTTCAATTTTATTTATATGTATAGATTAAAATTAAATTAAAACTTTAGTGTAAGTAATGATTTGTCACCACATTTCCATTATTCTTACACAAATATATGAATAATAAAAGAATTTGTGTCAATTGCATTTTGCATGGCCTTTGTGAGGCTTTTCCGTAGGATTTTCGGTAAATCATTTATGCCAAATTTCAACTTTCTATGCTAACAAGACAAGTTACAACTTTCAGTTAGTGAAAACTTAAGTTTTATATTAATTAATTTGAATATATAATATGAAATATTAATTAATTTTATATACATAAGCATTGATCTTTAAGAAGAACAAACAATACACAAAACTGGTAATTTAAATCTCTAAATAAAATCCTAATTATTTTTGCATTTTGCACAAATTGCATAATTATATCGTCAGCCGAAAATTTACAACCATTTCTTGACACAAAAATATCCGTTAGTGACAAAAGATATAAAAAATATTTCACATGATAAGAAATAAATTACTTAAAAACCGGTCAAGCCCGAGTCGGGCTCGCCCACCAAGAGTTCCGTGCAATATTTCGAGTTTTTCTGAAATTCTTAGCTTAGCCAGAGCCCTTTCATCTGATACCTCACTTGATCTAGCGGCTTTAATACAAAATTTTGCCCCTCCTTATAAGGTTATTATTTTTTAGGATTTAACCGCAGATAGTTTTAATTCTATAGGTAGTAAGTACTAGTCCCTGAACTAGTACTTACTACCTGTAGGTGCTAGCTGCCAAATTTTATAATTTTAGCTCAACCGGAAGTATTAATTCCCATATCTTTTTTCTAAGTAAATATAGAAATATGTTTTTATCGCTTAAATCGCTTGGGCCGTAGATCTGAATATATGGTTTGAATTTCATCTCGATATCTCCAAGCGTTCCTGAGATAAAGGGTCTTGACAGACAGACAGACGAACAACAGAGAGAGAGAGATCTTACAAGAGTTAACAAATCACAACAAAAATCAAATGTACTTAGACAATAATAATATTGAAGATAAACCTATGTACCTACTTATATAAATACAAATACCAATACATATATTATATTATATACTACTGGTCTAAATTCAAAATTTAGTTTTGTCTTGCAGAGTCCAATTTATCAAGGATCGCTATTACGTCACGTTAATTATTCCGATATAACCCACAATACCTACGATAAGAGTTATGGGTTACCTCGGACTCTTGGAACGTGTCTTAGTTAAATATTTTCATTTGAATTTGAGAGTGAAGTCGCAGGTAACTAGTCATATATTAAATATGATTTGCAACTTCATGCGAAATAGATAGATGACATAGAAATACTTATACAGTTTCCAAGAGGCGCGGGTTCAATCCCGCTACGTTCAAATTTTTATACGTTTTATAAATAAGATTTTTTCTGTAAAAAGTTAATTAAAATATGTAAGTCAAGCTCTAAAAACAATTTGTCTTCCGTTGGTGAATAAACATAGCTATAATTACCGAGAATATAAGGTTCTAGACCTTATAAACAAATTTAACCTTTAGCTATTTTTATAAAGTAGATGATATTAAGTTATAACAAATAAACGCATCGTACGTTTTAATTCTCCTTCGTTCGAAAATAGAAAACTACTTTCAAGATATTTACATAGGCATTACATGCAGTTAAACTATAAATATCTATTATTATTAAACAGCTTCACGTAAACAAATTTGACATTAAACTATAAATATCTTTACTAAAAAAACGAGGCCAGTCTAGACGCAGGGGCAAAGCGTGAGTTTGTAAACGCAACAGGTTGTGGATTCGAAACCCACTCAAGGTAATTAAATATTTAATATTTTCATTTCTGCGCTCCGGTATCGAGGTAAAGCGCTGCGTTGAGTTTCGCCATTTAACACGCAACGCCTGCCTAATTTGACGAAAAGTGGGGAACAGAGTGTCTCTTCACTAGGCTCCGTCTACGTACCTTACTACATGTAGGATACAGCTCTAAGTTTAAAAAAAATCTATTATTTCACAGCTTCGCGTAAACAAATTTGACCTTTAACTATAAATATTCTTACTATAAAAATAGCAATTTCCTTAACCGACGATATACAACCATTTTGAGAAATCAATTGTATTGGTAATAAAATTAAAGTAAGTATAACATATACGTTATACGTTCTTATACGTTCATACATATTGTACATTAGAATATCGACAGTGTGGGTGCTATCACCTGCCTTCTACTACCTCCAGCTAATTTGTAGGAAGTATTTCGAAGACAACATTAGAAAAATAATTTTTTACTCGAAATGGAGCTTGGATAGTAGAGATGAACTATAATATAGTGAGAGACCTTAGGCCTGCACGGCTATAATAACGACGGAATATTCTTCTCCGATCTCCTTTACTGATTTCTGACAACCATACAGTGCAATCAATGGAATGCTATGAGTTGAAACTGTAACATCCCCTTTTTTTCTCATTTATCTATGTTACAATATTAGTAGATATTACTAAACTTGGCTAATCTAGTATAGTATATGGACCATACAATATAACAATACAAATAGTATGTGGGTCACTGCGACATCTCGTTAATAGTTAAGTAGAATCAGTACCGCGTGACACACGCTTTACCGTTTCGCTCGGTTGCGCATCTTTACAAAAAGGTAATGAGCTAATTAAGCACAACAGAATGTACTTGCCCAAATCCTAATTACTAAACACAGTCGAAAAAACCAAAGTGTATTGTATGTTAATCTCGTGTTTTTACGACGTTAATTTGATTTGTATAATTGAAAAATATTATGTGCACGAAAACATAGAAAAATTAAATCTTTAATAATTAAGCTTACCTACTAGGTAATACCCAGAAGAAATATCAAGATTCACATAAAATATATATTTATTATGTTGTAAAGTTAAAACATAGTAAAGTTTAAAACATTGGCGACTAAGTTCGCAGCTAACCTTTACGATAGTTACATTTCTTACTGAAAAAGTAGTGCAGGAAATTATATGCTTAAACATAATTATTCCACAAATCAGTCATGGACTTCCTTACAACGTTACGACGGTGTCTTATCATATTTTTCTTTATCATAATTGCGAAATATATGTAATCTAATAAGTCGCTTCCACTTACATACGATTATGTTACTTTCTCATTCTAAAGTGTTCACTTTTCATGTTGAATAACTTCGTAACAAAGATGTACTGAGGGTGATTATTAATAAATCACTTAATTATTAAATTCACATCCGTTAGGAAGTTTTTAACGAACGGTTATTAGATTATTTAAGCATGAACGTAATATAAGGAAACATTTTTAAATTTCCGCTCTACATTTATAACAATATAACATTTAACTAGCTAATTGATTAACTAAAGTTTATTATTTTTACATTTATTGTTAGTTAATTTGTGCACGTTGAAAGTCTGTGCGTTTCAGTTGCAATTTAGCTGATGTGTCATGTGTTTGTCACGTAAAAATAGTAAGATTTACTTTATTTCACGATTACAAGATGAAAATCTATACTACCTACTTCTAGAAGTTTCTATCTCATACAATTTATATTATATAAACAATGCTAAGGTTTTTAATATTATGTTTTTGATTTATTAAAAACAATGATAAAAAGTAAATTACAATTTTCTATTATATTTTTTTACCATATTGAAAGGGTGTGTAAATGAAAATTGATAGAAAATACTCATTTTATAATTTACGCAGCTTTACATTTGTAATTTTATCATAATCTATGCCATTTGCTCGGTGGGTATACTTTAAGTAGCAGTCTTTTTATACATAGATATACATACTGAACATAAGTTGTTACATCTAAGACTATATGTGATTTTTTTCCTGTTTATATTAGATACATATCTGTCTATTATCCTACCTAGCTTCCTTATTAAGCTATTTACACATAGCTTATGTCAGTGCCAGGTACCATTATGTATATGTAAGTATCCAATAAATAAAACAAATACTATTTCTTAATATATTCATGGAAGCTGTATTTTTAATCAATATGATTAAATTTAAAAAGCCGGTGAAGTGCGAGTCCGACTCGCCCACCGACACATCTGTACCAATTTTAGGTAGGTCAACGGAAAGTAAAATTCACAAAAATTGACAATCATAAATTTGCCAACATAAGCACTCAATTTATATGAAAGTAACTAGAAATATAAGTTTGTGTTGACATTTTTTTCTATTAAATTGCTAGAAAATTTCACTTTTAGGATTATGTTTTTTTTATTTGTATTGTATCTAAGTTCTGACATTGTGCCAAAGTTCATAACTCTAGGTCAATGGGAACTTCCTTATAGACGAACAACAAATCCTATAAAGCTTCCGTTTTATTTTTTTCAGATACGAAACCCTAAAAATTATATTATAAGACTACCTGGCCTATTAGGTCAACTACGTGAAGTCAATGACCACATAATGTCCTAAAATGAAAAACGAGATCATCTTATTCTTATAAAACTGTTCATCGCCCACTTTACTTCCGATATTATAATATTACAAAAAATATTACCATAATGGTATTGTGTATGTAGATTTAGATCACTTTATTTGGCACGTAGAGAATATAAAAATGCAAAATTGTGATAGTGTTGTTAGTCATCTTAGTAGGGGAGAGGGGGGCACATTCGAACGATTTTTAAACTTTGTGTCATATCTAAAAATTCTACAGTTTTTAACTTCTTTACTATTTCACAATGCTTAGTCCAATTATTGTGCCACACAATCGTAGCATCATATGTAGAAAAATATATAAGTTAAAGGTGCAATATCAACTTTAGTAGCAGTAGTCAAATGTTCAAAGCTGCCCCCCTTCCGGGGTAGCTTTGAACATATATGGGGCAGTTTTGAACTATCATCGAATTCAATGAAATTAAAAGGCTTATCAAACTTTTAAGTAACTTTATTAATAAACTTAACATTAGAAACGATGGAGATCAAATATCAGTACCATGTTAACTTAAAAAAATAATATACCTAGTTTAATATTGCGATTGTACTAGTACTAGTGTTAAATAACTTTAATATTATTAATAGACTTTAAAAACGAACAAACAAAAAAAGTAGCTTTGGCTTCCTAGAAGTAATTAACATTATGGGATCAATTATAGAATAAATCTAATATTATGAAAATAAAACA